>JAOTQR010099089.1:0-10613 GCA_025774065.1 Solanum ossicruentum | reverse complement strand
AAGACGACGAAAATACTATATTTAATGAAACTCCTAACTTAATCAAACTATTGATAGGAAAGAACCTTATTAACGCTAAATACTATTTGAGGAAACACATTCCCGAAGAACTTTATAATAGCACTATTGTTCAGTTTGACGAATATACGCTAGAAGCTATCCTTATATATGCCCCAGGAGTAGCCTTCCACATTATTGAAGAGAACTTCTGAACTTCGTTCGCGAAGGAAATCGAACTTTTGACAGGCCAGCCCTTTTTTATGCGCTGTTTTACCCTGAAAAGAAAATGAGCTTTGCTCCTCTTCTTACAGTCAAGTGGATCTCCCCTCTCACTTCGTTCAAGTCTCCTTATCAGTCTCCCTCGGACGTTGGTCGAGCTGAATTACATTCACCCTTGCTCCTTTCCCGTGGTTCGCGAGAAGGAAAAAGGATGTTGCATCTGGCACGAGATGATAAAGAGAGAGCTTCGTCTATCGATGAACAGCGGATTGGCGGAGCTCTTGGCATTTCTTTGTTTTTCTCTCCTTTCCTATCAGTGAGTTTCGACCCTTTTGTGAGAAATTTCTTCGTTTTTCACACGACTGGGGCTTTCACCATTCCTCCAATCTCACCTTGCCCCCTCCCCTAAGAAGCGGCGGTATCGCATAGAAATGTTCCCCTTGATTAGAAAAATAATGAATGGTCTTTTTTTTTTGTTCAATCAAGTAAGCGAAGCTTATAGTCTAAAGTCCTTCTTTCACCAATTCCGACCCCCCGATACCAGAAACCAAGGATACAAGCGAGAATTTCCTATTCAAAAATGCCTCCTTGCTTCTCTCATGGTACAATTGAATTTCTCCTTTCAAAAGGTGTCTCCTCTAGTGGGAAGGAATTCACAACCATAAACGTCAGCTGGAAATAGACTTGACCCTTTCAATTTATGATGACACAAATGTAACAATATTTGAATAGGGGTGTATATGGGCCAGATTAATTCATATTTTTTAATATTAAACTAAATTAGTTATTTGAATTTTTAAATCTATAATCAAATTAAACTAATAAAATTTAATCTTTTCAGATTTTTCTTAATTTTCAGATTTTTTTAAAAGATTTTTTTCAATAAAACAACAATAACAATATATCCAGTGAAATCACACAAGTAGAATTTGAGGAGAGCAAGGTGTCATTTTATTTTTTGTCATTTTATTATTATTTGTTTATTTTTATTGTGGTAGGAATGTAAGACAGTCAAATAAATATCGATAAATTACATAATTATTTATAAAATATTGATATACGATTATGCACCATTATATAATGTCAATACATATATATCTTTACTATTTACATTCATATACGTCTATATATGAAATTTTCCCTAAACTATTTACATTTATATACCATTTTACAGTTATATCTCTAATTAATAACAATTAATACTCCTAAATTTGTCTACCATTTAAAATCATGTGCAGACGTCACGTTGAACTTAGTACACACTCTATATGATACCAATAGGATATCGTATATTGATGGAGTATCACGGAGGATACCAATTGGGTATTAATATACTGAAAGATTATTACAGAGAATGGCAACAGGTTTTTCTGTGATACCTTAATGATATTATATCTTAATTGTTTCTTATTTATTTCTTTAAAAAGAGCCCAATCTTACTTGATAGTGAAAGGGTACCAATATACCAATAGAATATCACAGAGGATACTAATAGGGTATCAGTATTCCGACAGAATATCACAGAGGTTCAAAGTCAGTTCTATATGACACAGATATAGTATTAATATACCGAAGAAGTATCACAACGAATATATTTTCTATTAATTTATAGTTTAATTTTTTTCTTTAGTTGTTTCTAATTTATTTCTTAAAAAAATGAATTAGCCTAATACTATATGATACCAATAAGATATCAATATGTCAATAGAGTATCATAGAACATTAAACTCACTCGTATATAATATTGACATGGTATCAATATGACAATAGAGTATACAAACATGGGTGACAGTCCATACCATTTCTTTACTATTTTTCTAACCCAACTTTACAAAATTCCCTAAAATAGCCTAATTTGAATAAAAAGGTCACATTTAATGTAATTAATACATTAAACCGTGGCTAAATGACACAATTAAATTAATTTTGTTTTATACTTTTTGTTTTTTGCTCTTTTTTTTTTAAAAAAAAAACTTTTTTCATTTTTTAATTATCTTATTTTTTTGTGAAAAACGAATATTTATAGTGTTTTATTATTTTACATTGATTTTCTTTTTATTTAAGGTGAGAACAAATGATAGTCAAATAAATATCGATACATTACATAAATGTTATATAATTTAGTGCACGATTATTTATATATATACAATATTGATAAATTACACATACACTACATAATTATTTGTACGTTATAAGTAGAGAATTTTTTCAAAAAAGAGCAAACACTTGAAATATAATAAGGCAAAAAATAACTATGCTAAAATTACGATTCGTAGATATATATATTATAGAACAAAGGTGAGCAAGATCAAGAGAGGGAGGAGAGAGGTGAGCGAGTGAGGGTAAAGAGTGAAGAGAGGTACTGTATATGTATACTTGTAAAATTGTATGTATATCTATCAAATAATTGTAATGTGTAATTGATATACATATGTCTTTGTATATCTGTCATGTAAGATTCGGAGAGGGAGGAGAGAGGCGAGCGAGGTTGAGAGAGCAGCAAAGAGGCGAGTTAGATATGGCAGAGAGACGATTGTATATGTATATCCGTCAAATAATTATATATATACAACTGGTAGACATATGTATTTGTATATATGGCAAGAGATTGCAAAAAGAGGGGAGAGAAAGGGGAAGAGAGCAGAGAGAAAATAACAACAAAATCTTAACTATAGCTATAAATTATAATTTTTTGAAAATATAGTGGTATAATATAAATACGTATCTATATTTGCCTAGTTACATAATTTACACTTATAAATACATGTTTAGATACCATTAATATGATATTATACATGTTTACACATAATTTTTATAATATCAAGACATTACATATATACTAAATAGCTATTTATATAATATTGATATATTAGATATACACTATATAATTGTTTATGTAGATGTCAATATATATTACGTATATATTACATAATTATTTATATATCATATATACATGTTCATACATCATTCATATAACATGCATAAGTGGTTATACACTATCTATATAACATCAATACATAATATATATGCTACTTAATTATTAATTTTTTTTAAAAAAAATAGTTATTTAGATATTGTTAAATCATAGCTAGTAAAAAATAAAAGCAAATTTTGACCAATTAGAAATAAAAAAGGAAAAAGTACACAAAATAGACGTAATTTGAAATTATTTACCCTTAATAAACTTAATCAAAACTATTTATCCTTAATGGATCTATTATACAAACTATTTACTTTTCTACTCATTTATCCTTTTTTATTTCGCATGATGATGTCATGCTAACGTCAGCATAAATACTATGAAATATACTCTGGCGGTATATATATACCATAGCGGTATCATATAGAATGAGCTCAGTCCTTTATGATACTCTGGCGGTATATTGATACCCAACTGGTATATAGAATTTTTTTAAAGAAATATATAAGAAACAAATAAAAAAACTATTAAATTTTAAATTAGTAGAAAATATATTCGTTATATATGTTGTCGGTATATTTATACCATATCGTTATCATATAGGATTGATATTAATAATTTGTGATACCCTGATGGTATATGTATACCCTATTGGTATATTATACGCGCGAATTTTAATATGTGGGGGTAAAATTTTAATAGTATAAAGTACACAATATAAAAAAAATATATGAATATAAATAGTTTGCTTTAAAGGGGTATAAACTTAATTTTTGCCCATAAAAGACAAAATTACTTAGCCACAGTTAAATAGAAATAAACGGTAGCTAAAGAGCAAATTTAATTATATTTTTAATTTATTATTATTATAATTATATTTTTTGTGAAGTGATAACTTTTTGCGATGTATTTGAATTTACCCCTTATCACCTTTTGAAAAGCCTTAATAACAAATCTAAAGAGTAAAAGCTGAAAACTTCACAATATTATACTCATTATAATGGTATATTATTACATATTATGAAAAGATTATAAACTCTTTATTACGAAAAGAAAATGTTACTTATATTTTAGCAATTTTATCGTAATTATATTTATGGTTTGCTTATGTTTAACTACAAGTATTTTTTATATTATCATATGCTTACTTGCAAAACTTGACTCCCATAATATGTTTTACGTTGAGCTTTCTAGTGAGAATACTTTACATTAATTTTATTGTTTTATTGTTAAAAGAATAAACTCAACTCAAATAAAAAACAAATACCATGTCTTAAATCTTTATTCTAAACTTTTGATTACATACATATTCCCTTCGTTCATTTTTACTTGTTATTATTTTACTTATAGAGATCAAATTATATGAACTTTGATCAAACATTTTAAATATACTCCCAAATATTTAGAAACAGTTTGTCATTTTCCTTTTCAAATGACATGAGAATATTGTTGGGTATATTTGAGATATGATTTTCATGCATTAAGGTGCCTTAATACAAACAAGTCGTATAAAACGACATCTAATGAAGGAAGAATATCTGTTAAATAAGTCAAGAATATCTTTTTCAAAAATAGATTTTTACTTTTATTTTTATTTTTAATATATCAAAAGTATAATTATTTTTAAATTTTATATCTTTAATATTAATTTACTTATCCCTCAAATTGTATTTTAAAATATAACACAATACTAAATAATAGTAAAGTAATAAAAATAATATACTAAAATAATTATACTAATTATTACTTCCTCCGTCTCAAATTAATTTAATTTTTGAATTTCATTTTTAATGATCAAAATAGTTGAATTATTCAAAGTTCAAAATAAATGTTTATTGAAGTTTTATATTTTCTAGGAGATAAATTACAATTTACACTTCATATAAAGATGCTCACGAGCCGATTTTGATCAATTATTGGTCAAAACCAACCAACTTAATTGATTTTTAACTTATCAAAACCAAAGCGACCCATTATATTATACATTTACTAGTTTGGTTGTTGTCGATTTTGGTTCGGTGGTTCAATTATTAACCATACACAAAAATAAAAGCAGTGATACATTCAAAATAGAGAAAAAGTGACAACAATCTATTCAAAATAAAAAATAGTTAGAACAATGGATATTGTAGTACTTTTAATCACTAAATTTACCACCACCAACAACAACAACATACCTAGTGGAATCCCACAAGTGGGGTCTGCGAAGGGTAGAATATAGGCAAACCTTACCACTACCTCATAGAAGTAGAGAGGCTGTTTCTTGGGAACCCTCGCCTCAAAACCCATAAGTAGAATGAAACTGCATATGACAAAAAGGAAAGGAAAGGAAAGGGAATAGAAAGAGCGACTAATAACGAACAACATATGACAATATGTAACTATGATAAAATTAACACATACATGACAGATAATGACAATACGTGATGTAAAACACGACTATTCTTGTTACCCTTCTATACTTTAAGCTAGACAACCACCTAACTCTACCAACCACTTAGCCTACTATTCTAATTGGCGATCTCCACTTCTTTCTATCTAAGATCATGTCATTGGTGAGATCAAGTTTTGTCATATCTTATCTGATTACCTCCCCCAATACTTCTTTGGTCTACCTTTACCCCTCCATGTATCTCCCAAAATCAACCTCTCGCACCTCCTAACATGAGCATCAGTACTCCTTCTCTACACATGTCCAAGCCAGTGCAATCTTACTTTTCTCTCTTATCAGCCACATGGGCCACCTCTAGCTTCTCCCAAATAGTCTCATTCCTAATCCCGTCACTCCTAGTGTGACTACACATCCATCTCAATATCCTCATCTTTGTAACATTCATCTCTTAACATGTGCATTTTTTATTGGCCAACACTCCACCCCATACAACAAAGATGGTCTAACCATTTTTCTATAAAACTTACCTTTGAGTTTAGGTGGTATCTTCTTGTCACACAATATTCCAAAGGCAAGCCTCCGATCCATTTAGTCCATGCTACCTCAATACGATGTGTGACATCATCGACGATATCGTCACTACTCAGTACTCTGGATGATGGACCCCAGATACTTAAAGTTTTTCCTCATCGGGATAGGTTGAGTGGCAAGCGTCATATCAGTGTCTGCTTCATCTCTCGCAACACTTAATTTACGCTCCAAGTATTCTATTTTAGTCCTGCTCAGTTTGAATCCTTTGGACTCCAAGGCGTGTCTTCAGGCCTCCAACCTATAATTAACTTTAGTCTGAGTCTCATCAATCAATACTATATCATTTGCAAATAGCATACACCATGGAACCTCCTCCTAGATAGATCGCGTCAACTCATCCATCACTACGACAAACAGGAAAGGGCTAAACACAGATCCTTGATGGAGTCCCATCTCAATAGAAAAATACTCTTAGTCTTCTCCTACCGTTCTTACCCGAGTTTTGGCTCCATCGTACATATCCTTAATCGTCTTGATATATGTCATTAGGACACCTTTCACCTCTAGACACCTTCATAGGATATCCCTTGAGATTTTGTCATAGGCCTTCTCGAGATCAATGAACATCATATGCAGATCCTTCTTTCTTTCCCTATATTTCTCCACTAACCTCTGAACAATATGAATTGCTTCAGTAGTCAACCATCCCGGCATGAATCCAAACTGATTCTCCGAAATAGACACTACTCTTCTCACCCACATCTCCACTGCTCTCTCCCAGACCTTCATAGTGTGACTTAACAACTTGATACCCCTGTAATTGTTACAATTTTGAATATCTCCCTTGTTTTTGTACAATGGGACCATTGAACTCCTCCATTCATCAGGCGTCTTGGTGGTCTTCATAATAACATTGAACAGTCTAGTCAACTACTCTATCCCATCTTCGATCATGTTCTTTCAAAAATCTACCAAAATCTCATCTGGTCCAATCGCCCTCCCCCTCTTCATCTTGTTAATAGCCCTGCAAACCTTCTCAGAGTTCTCATTGGGTTCAATCACCCTCCCCCTCTTCATCCTATTAATAGCCCTTCAAACCTCCTCAACTCTAAATCGCTTGCAATAACCAAAATCATGATAACTTTCAAAGTGTGCCAACTTACCCATCTCAATATCTCCATCTCTTTTTTCTTTTAAAGAGTTTATGAAGGTAAGTTTGCCACCTTGGTTTAATAAAAGTGTCATCCACCAACACCTCACCTTCCTCATCCTTGCTGCACTTCATTTGGTCCAAGTCGCCAGCCTTTCTTTCTCTCTTTTTATCGAGCCTATACAATCTCTTGTCCCCACCTTTATCACTTAACTCCTCATGTAGGCGCTCAAACGTTGTTGTCTTAGCACTCGTCATTTTGACTTAGAACGATGAGATATTGACATTTCTATTTCTACCTAGAATTGTCATAGACATTCATATTCATGAAATCAATAAGATAAATGTTCTCGTCATCAATTGATCAATTTGATTATTTCGTCGATTTTTTCAGACAAATTCAAACACAAATAAAATACGATCAGTTTTTAAAAGATAAAAACCAAACCCAAATAAATTGGTTTATTTAATCAAGTTGGTTTGTTTTTTCGATTTGAATCAATTTTCCTCCGAATCGTGAACACTCCTAATTATATATTTATGACTTCACAAACAATAATATTGAAAATTATAATTTAAAATTTATCTCTGAATATTTTCTTATATTAAAATGGGATAAAATTTCTTTTTAATACACATATCAAATTTAAGAAAGCAAATGAAATAATTTATGTCGCAATCACATTCAGTAAGCACCTAGCTGGATGGATTTGGACGGGAACAAGATGTTTACACCATTCACTATGTGTCAATATTCGACCACCCAAAACAATTAATTCTTGACATGATGATATTCCCTATCAATTAACTCGGTCTTCTAATACGCGCTTTGTATGTTTTTTATCTAGAGTCATGTCTTTAGTAAAATCAAGTTTTGTCATATCAATCACCTCCCTCAGTTTTTTTTCAATGTAAATTAAAAAATATTTTAAATGTAAATTAAAAATTATTATTATTATTTAAATGATTTAGTTTAGAAAATATAGAATAGTTAAAGAGCTTTATTAAATAATTTGAATATTAAATCATTTATTTTGAACTATGAAAATATTTTAACAATTCATTTAATATGTAGAGATGCAATGATTAAAATGAGTATTTAATTATAATGCTCTTATTAATTAATATATAGTCTTAAATCATAAATATAATTTAAAAATTGAATAATTAATATTGGTAATAATTTTTCTTAAAAAAATTAATTTATTATATAATAATAAATAAAATTCAAAATTTATTTTGATATAATTCTCTCTGTATAAAAGTGACTTGATACGCACCTCTCTATATATTCGGATGGCTTGATTAATTTACGCCTTCACTGTATAGTGGCTTACCTAATTAATAATCATCATATTATACTTTTCAACTTACAATTTACGATGAGTTTTTATAATTCTAATTAATTGTAGTAGATAGAATCCATTTTATTTTCTAGTATTACTATTTTATTATCTTATATAATTTTGGGTCTAAGCATTTTTTTTCTACATAGCATAAAACATAGAATAATTAATATTTAAATAATTAATTTTTATATTATAAATATGGGGTGTGATGTAGTGATGAGATTGCTTCATTTTTAACTATATATCTCAAGTTTGAGTCCGAGAATGAAAAAAATTTGTCAGGAGCGTCATCTCCAAGAGGACACTCCAAATTTTATTGGCATTCTACAAACTTTGAATACCAGGTGGAAAATAAAAAAAATAATTTTTACATTATTAATTCTCTCTATACAGAAGTGGGTAGGAAAGTAGCTGATGGTGGTCGGCTAGCTTGTATTCTAGGGCTATTTTTAAAAGAGATAAAAAATTTGATTGACTGTTAAATTTTATCAATATTGCATAAATATATATATATAAATTCAATTGATTCTTGTAAAATAAAAAATAATATATACTGATTGTGCACCAAATCTAGTTGATAAATAAACATGAACAAAATGAACGGTGGAAGTAAATTCAACTGCGACTTAGCTGGAGGCAATTAACTACTACTTAAATCAAAGGGGAAAAAAAAACTTTTTTGTGCAGCAACAACAATTGTTTTTCTTTTGATATTTTGCTTTTTACCAAGTTTATGAGATGGGGGATTATCCAGCACAAGTACAAGGTAAGCTTTATTTCTAATTAAGTTCAAAATTAGCTGCAGATATAAGATTAGGGAAACAAGATTTCATGACAGTACAGATTAAGAAGCAAAAGTATAGATCTATGTACCAAAAAAGTGCTCTCACATGTTTACCTCGAAATTCCTTTTATGATTTACCTTAATTTCTTCTTCTCCAATCGGTTTACTGTTATTTTTTTCTCATAGCCAAAGTCATGTAACTGTACTAGTCCACTCTAAGCTTGACTTTGGCTAGCATGCTTTTAAAACGCGTCGTTTATTTATATACCCAATATCTCTTGGGGTCTTTGCTAAAGTATTTTCTATCGTATGAGATTTGTCTAAATTCAGTATTGATGTTTAATTCTATTTTATTAGAATTTGTCTAAATTCAGTTGAACTCTGACCCACATCGATAAGACTGACACAGAAGTGACTCTAAACCATCTCTGATTGTACCAGTCCGCTAGTGATATTGTCTGCTTTAGGTTTAGACCCGCACAACTTTAAAACGCATCACTAATAGATAAGACTTTTTTTATTTATATACCTAACACCCCTTCTGTGTTTGGACTTCTTATCTTGGGATGACTTGTTACATATTATTGTTGACTAATGAGTTTTTATGAAGTTATGTTTTGTTTAAAAGTTTGTAATTATAAATATTTATTTATAAAAAACATGGAGATATGTGTTTTGTCAATGCATTGCCTTCGGAATATTTCAATATCTTGTTTATAAATTATGATTTTCTCATCTAATAACATTGTATAAGAATTGGAGAAATTTTGATTGTTGTCGCAACTTGTGGGATTTTCTATTTAATAAAAAAAATAATTTAAACAATTGAAATTGCATTTTCAACTAGAACTTCACTTTAATGCCAATTTGATTTCATATCACATGTCCAATGACCATAAAATTACAAAACTACTCTCTCCGCTTATTTTTAGTTATAAAATTTTGATTTGGTACACTTATTAAGAAAATAATTATTGATATAGTAAGTTTACCATTTTACCCTTATTAATTGGTAAAGTTCTAAATATATTTACTCACTATATTTTTTAAAGATATTAATTCAATGACAATAAATCGAGGGTATAATGGGAAAAAATTATCCTAACTTGAATTTTCAAAAATGACAAGTGAATTTGAAAATCAAATTATGAAATTTTTGAAAACTAAAGTTCAATTGCATTTCTTGGTCAAATTAGCGAGAAGATGAATTAATATTGTTACTTTGAGCTACTTAGTCAATATCTCTAGAAACAACAACATCATATTTA
>JAOTQR010099071.1:0-29541 GCA_025774065.1 Solanum ossicruentum | reverse complement strand
ATGCATGTATGTTATGTTTATTAGGCGGCAAGACCGCAGCGGAGACCTTGTCGGCCCGCGTTTATGTATGTGTATGATATTTATGTATTTGTACATGTGTCTGGGCTGCTGCTGAATCTTTATTGCAGGTGAGGTTAGTCAGTAAAACAGAGGAAACTCTACGAAATTTCGGTAGATTTTCAGGCTATGTATATGAGGGAATTCGGTTTAGTATGTGTTTAGGTGCCCCTATCAGGCACTGGTCACGACCCCAGGGTGGGGTGTGACAAAAAATTAAAAAAATACGAATATTTATTTTTCATGTTAAATTCAATTAAAGAATAAAAGAACTTAAAAATTTAAATTGAACGGATAAAAAATAAAAAATATTATCATGCAGGGAAGGACGATTTAAAAAATTTACGAGTTGAATTCAAACTCGCCCCACATCGCCCCATTGCCATCCCTATGCATGCCTCTTTAGTCTCATAATATTCATGTCCTTGCTCAAGAACTATAATTGATGATAGTGTAAGTTTATTTTATTCTCCCAGATAAAATAGCTTGAAGGATGAGCTTATTTTATTCTCCCAGATAAAATAGCCTGAAGGAAGACATACGTGAAATTTCGGAACTTATGATTGTTGTTAATATGTTTTATGCCCTAGCAAAAAAATAATATTTAAAAGATAATTGATAGAGGTAACTATATAATTTTTTTAATTTATTTATATATAACTGATACTCCCTTTTTTCAAAAAGAGTGATCTAGTTTGACTTGGCATAAAGTTTAAGCAAATAAAAAAGACTTGTTGATTTTGTGATTGTATATTAAAAGATTTGTCAAATTTATCCAAATTCCCTTTGATCTTGTGAAATTAAACATGTCATGAGGAAAGTTGAAAATAAAATATTGCCAAAAAAGAAGAAAGATAATTCTTATTGAAACAGACTAAAGAGAAAGTAGGTCATTCTTTTTGGAATAGAGGAAGTATCACATAACTTACTCCATCTCCTATCTCCTGTAAGTTATAGATAGATTTTCTCATAAATTATGTAAGTATTAATTATGTAATATTATAAAAATGGAACTAAATATCATATAAGATTAATACATGAATAAGTTTTCCACAATATTTAAAAATTTACCAACTAAATATTTTATAAAATTAATAGATGAAGAACTTTTATTTATCCTATATACAAACCTAACATGATATAAAATTATATATGATTAGTCAAGTTATTCATGTATGGCTTTTCCCTTATCCAGTAACCAAATGGCCCCTAATAGTATAAGTCATATTTCATCTTTTCTTTTTCTCTTAAAAAGAAGTAAAATATCTTTGAAAATTTCATACAACTTCAAATTAGAATTGATCTAAATCAGTTTTTTTTTTGAAAAAAATAATAATTGAAATTTATGTCAACGCTTGCTATAATGAGATAACACGACAATGATATAAATATGTAATTGGTTTTGAATGAAATAAATTCTCCGTTCCAATTATAACCTGGAGAATAAAAAAATTTCAATAAAGTGCAATTACTTATCTTGTAATAATATAGACCAATTTTACTTTACAATTTCTTAGCCCAAAACTCAATTTGATATATAATAATATACATTCCATATATAACAACATACAAAAACACTTATTTTTTAATAAAAATATTTGAGAACTAGATATACAAAATTATATAGCCAATATACAGTATTATACGAAATTTTAAGAGGTAGTTGTCTCATATACAATAATATACAATCTTATACACTATTACACAAAAATTGACTCCATCTTTTTCCTTGAATCCAAGCACTAAAATCATCCAAAAACTTTACTAGATCACCTAAAATTTCATATTAGGCTCCTTAATACATATCCTGTCTTTTGCAATAGCAACTACTTGTGACATAGTTTATTTGCAAAAATTTAATTTTCAAACTTTGAATCTTCGAACTTCAATAATGGGTAAACACCAATTCTCTGTTGGGTTTGTCTAACATCTCGTAACTCTATTCTTAGAATCTGAATCTTCCATCGTAAGTATATAAGCTTGACCTGAGTGATGTCATACTTGTACTTATATGTTAAGATATATTCCTATACTTGGGGAGCGTATTAGAAATGGTTTAGAGTCATAAGCGACCTCGAGTACTTAGTTGAGTTCAAAACCTTCCTACTGACCAAGTTTTTTTATTAGTTGATGCTAGAGTCAACTTCAAATGCTCATATCTTTATATAATGTATTAGGAGGTCTATTATCTACCAAATTAAACATCTCTAAGTCCTCTTTCAAATGGTACCAATTTTGCCTCATTTGAAGTAAGAAGTAAAAGGTTATGATCATTTTATTAGAGATTACCAGAACAGAGTTTTTTGGGTAAATTTCTACGATCATGATCTACGGTCTATAGATGGGTTTGTGTACCCGCCGTATTGTCTCATGAAAAAAGTTCAGTGAATTAGTTTTTGAGTCTAGATTCCTACGGACCAAACTATGGGTTATAGAAGCATCTAAGGACTGTAGTTTTGGCCCATAAAGTGAGATTTAGGACCTCGAATTCCAACCAAGTTTTACTATTGGCTTCTATAACCTGTAGAAGCTTCTACAGACCATAGATGGCTCCGTAGGTAGCTAGCTTCAACAGTGTTTTAAGAAGGTTATATATCTTTTCCACCTTTTCTAAGCCTAAATCTGATGGTTTTACACATAATTAAGTTCCTAAATATTAGTATTCAAACTCATTACTCTAAAAAATATTCTCAAGACTTAGAACAAGGTTTCAAGAAGAGAAAAAAGCTAAAATTTGAGCATATTCTTTAAGCTCTTCAAGAATGTAAGGATTCCAGGTATGCAAGGCTATCTGTAGTGGTGAATTAAGTTCATCCTCGCGCCTTATATCTAAGTACAGTAAGTGTTTAGCTTAAGATTTTATCCTAGCAATTTTATTAAATTCCGAGTTTCTATTATCACTTGTGATTGATCTCAAATCTCTATCATTAAATTTATGATTCCTCATATGACGTTAGTTCCTGATAGTTATTCATGCTTATTTCACTACAAGAAAATAGGCCTTAATGAGCGAAGGTTCAATTTCTAAAAATATAAATTCGGCCGTTATTAGTCAATAAGGACTGATAAAAATTCCATCATCATCGATTGTTAAAAGCTCCATCATTAAAAGTTAATGACTGGATTAAATCCAGTCATTAAAAAAGCTTTAACGACGATAAAAATTCGGTCGTTATACCTCTTTTCAGTAATCACAGTTTTCCTTCACTAATTGATATTCTCGTTATTAAAAAAAGAGCAAGCCCGGTACACTAAAGCTCCTGCTATGTGCAGGGTCTAGGGAAGGGCCCGACTACAAGGGTCTATTGTACGCAGCCTTACCTCTCATTTTTTCTAGAGGATATTACCAAGGTTTGAACCCATGACCTTCTGGTCACATGACAATAACTTTATCAGTTACTCCAAGGCTCCCCTTTAATTCTAATTATTAAAATCTTAATTATTACCACAAATCAAATCATCAAAAATGCACACACACACACACACACACACACACACACACACACACACACACACACACACACACACACACACACACACACACACGCACACACAAATACGTTCATATATTCATATAAATTGATTATATTCATACAAAATTTTATAGTTAATTATAAAAAATGATATTGCGTAACGTTATAAAAATGTAGATATACAAATTGTATGAATTATATTTTTTTTAACTCCTATTAAATGAAAAACTAGAATATCTTTAAATAATTTCTAAAATATAAAATATATTCTTCTTGTGCTTCAACATTTTCCATTGCTTATACTTCTTTACACTTTCTCTGAGGATGAGTTTTTCAAACTGTATGATCTGTCAAAAGACAAGTATAAAAACTTCATGTAAGTTTATTAATAACACTCCTAATAACTATTATCTTCTTTTTTCTTTTCCACAAAATCAATGATTAACCACACAAAAAAAATATTTTACACTAATAATATAAATAAGTTACCCACCCAAAACCATTTTTAAAGAAAAAAAATAAATCAACAGACTCAAAAGAGCATGGAAAAGAATCACAAAAAATTAAAAAAATAAAAATCAAGACTAACTACTGAGAAAGCAAACATGATTCCTTCAACATAGCTTGAAAAGTTTCCTACCATTAACACTTTATAAATAATATGTTACCAACATGTTTCGAGGATAGAGAAGTGCTCTTTATTTATATATAAAGTGATCACGAATGATTTTTCAAATCAATTATCAAATATAAGGACTAAGCTTTATAAATGGTGAAGCAACTTAACCGGAGTTAATATGATAACACAAAATTTCTGTGATCTATAGATATTGTCTGTAACTCACAACATTAAATACGTTCTCAAATCATTCCACAAGTACAAACGTACAATATGTTGGAAACTAAAATTGAAAGTAACTAGAAGCTCAATTATCTTCTCATATCACAGTCTTGTACCAAAACAATGCCTAAAATTTGATGTTTACCATAAGCTATTTATTTTAAATGAGTCATATATATATATAGAACATTCACACACTAATTTTAAAAATAAAGACAAACTTGATTGATCGGTGTAAATATAAGTGCAATATGCCATAAAGTCCTACACATCAAATGCAAAAAAAGACACTTTCTTCAAGTATTCTTGCTTCAAATGTCCTCATAGACTCTTTCCACTCCATATATATATGAAGATTTAGAGTGATTATGTAAAGGTATAAAAGGACTTCCCAAATCTTATGCACGATTGATTGGAACATAGGAGCTTGTAGGCCCTGCTAGAACCGCGAAACATCAGCCTCTATCAACTCATTTTTCTTCTAAATAAAGTGATAAATAGGTAGCGCGCTTGCAACGAGCTCGATCCAGAAGATAAACAACTTGCTTTCGATGACAAGGAGTTTCAAATTTGAGACCTCCAAGTGATAAGCCCAGACCACTAATCTACCTCGAAGGGTTGTTATTACCTACTAAACTTTACCTAGTATAAATTGGACACTTAAAAGTAATTTATCAATAAAAATTCGTGAATGACAAGTCTCATATGCAAATGGATATACAACTTTGTTTCACTAGGATAAAGTTAATTAAGCTTCTAACGACATTGGATATTGAAATATTGCTAAAATAATAAATACTAAAGCTACTATACAATAAAATTTGGCGAACACTTGCCTATCCATCACTATAAATTATTAAATCGCTTCAAGAGATACAAAAATTTTAATATAGTCTCGACTACTGTCCAAGTTTAAGATTCATCTAAAAATATAGAGAAACTCTTTGCATTTTATTCCAATATAATCCTACAATGAATGGTCTATATACTATCTCAATCCGCTCTAATTCAAAGAACCATTTAAAAGCTAACAAAAAGATTACGTTGATAAACAAAGATTTTTGTAGAATTTGAATGGTAAATTAATAAATTACCAAACCTCATCAAAAATGCCAAGCAACATGAAATTGGAACTCTTTTGATCCATTAAGACTGAAATAACATATAGAAGAGGCATTTATACTCGTCTACAACAACATTAGATAAATTTTTACTTATTTCTATATGTATACTGAAGATAAAATATATACATAAGCAAGTGAACGTAATGGTGAGGAAGAAAAACGTAAAATATAGCAGGGTAGGATAAAGCAAACACCTCTGCATGTATTTTTAGAAGCTTTTATATTAAAGTTGCATTCATCTTTGTGAATTCTACAAATTATATATGTTAAGACCCAATACCTTCAATATTTTGTCATGTTACATTTTTATCTTAATTCTCCTCTTACAACATTTAGAGTTTAATAACATAAGTTTTTCATCACACAATGTTGAACAAATGAGCTTGCAATCAAGCATTTTGGTAAATGAATAGAATATTTTACCATAGTAATAGTAATAACAGTGGTGTATAGGCCATTTCCTTTCCTGCTGAAGTGGTGATGAGGAGTCGTGTGAATGTGAAACTATTTCAAGATACAGTAAATACAAATGATAAGTCACAGGCAAATCATACACAATAATGAAGTCAACCATTATGGCTATTAGATGTAGTAAAGTTATAGCAGTTAAATTTCCCTTTAAATCTCTATTTGACACGTGTTGTATTCATTTATACTAATATCCTCCATAAATTGTTCATATGTAATATGAGCAAAAAATAATAGTTACTACTCCCCCTTTTCCATTTTAGTTGTCATGTTTTATTTTTCAAAAGTCACTTTGACTAATTTTCAAAGATAAATTGGATTAAATTAATTTGATATTTTAAAGTAAAAGTTTTAGATATTTAAATAATACTATACAAAAAAATTATTGATTGAATTTTTTCCATATTGATATGATGAAAAAATACATTTTAAAATATTGGTCAAAGTTTATATTATTTGACTAAAAAAAATGAAACTATGATAACTAAAATGGGACAAAGGGAGTATTTTATGTCAAATGATTAAACATAAATTAAAGTAGAACCACAAATAAATGAATGTGAACTTTACAAATAAAGGAGCTAAAAGGAGAAAGCACCTGAACACAAACAAAATGTTTTCATTAGCAAAATATTAAAAGTAAAAAAGAATAATCAAAATTGTGGTAAGAAAGGATAAAAAAAAGTAGCAAATCAATAGGAGAAAATGGGGTGAAAGATTTCTTCCAATTCAAATCTCTTTTAATTGATGTCATGTTCATTTCAAATATGAAGAATATTTAAATTTCCTCCCCATAAATTATTAAGCATGTAAGATGACCCAAATTTTAAGGTTCTATTATTTTATTAATGCTAGATTTTGCATCAAACCCAACATCCATTTAGATACAAGTGCAATCACAATCCTACTAATTTAACTAAAATTATCATATAAAAAGGATAGGTTTTGAACCTTACCTTGACGAGAAGGAGCTCTATAACAAGAATTTTTTCCTACGAAGGTTATGATCAATAATTTATTTTCTAAAATATTGCATCTGATAGCAATTTGAAGTTGCGGGTGATGAGCATGAGGTATTTCGTTGGGAAGTGTTTTTTAGTCGAAAGAAGGATAATGATCTCTTTTATTTGGAGGAGAAGGTGAGAAAAATAATAGAAACAACTAATTATTAATTTACATTTTATATTTTCATAGGATTTTGTAGATTTTAATGATCATATATTATCCCTTCGCTAATGTGAAGCTTAAAATTAGTTTTAATGACTGAAAAAATTGTCAGAAATACATTTACAACGTCCAAATTTATGTTCCTTCGTTAAGAAATGGTCGTTAGCAATCAAATTTCTTGTAGTGTTTTTTCACATGAAACCTATTTAAGTTGTTGAAGATTTTACATTGCTATACCTTATACATTGTTTTCAATTAAGGTAAAAGTATTTTTTGTAGCACCCCTCATGTTTCTAGGCCTGAAAAATTGAAGCATAGAAAAGTTACTTGTGGTCGGGACTTACGAGCCAGTTTTCAGCCTGTAAAATAATCCATGGGTCATAGATAGTATCTTGTAAAGTGCTTAGTGAAAATGAAAAATTGAAGGATTTGTGATAGTTGCCTTATGAATTATCAGACGAGCCGTATTTTCACCTATGACCCATGAGTAGGTCTCGAAGGTGGAAGCCTTGAGGATAAAAATTTGTCAATATGTAGGGTATTCCTACGAAGGGTTCAATGACGTGTAAGTTTACCTATGAGCTGCACTACATGTTCGTGGATCATAAACTGCAACTCTAGTAGCTCAACTTTTATGATACCCTGACCTCCGAGGCACGATACAACCTGTAGAAAGAGTTTCACGGATGACCCGATAGTTTTTAGTGAAAATATCTTTGACTTTTGAAATCCATCTAAGTCCGAAACTATGTTGTTTTGGCTACCCTAACTACCCTAACCGGCCTAACCTCTATAAAGACCTATTCCAGACTCATTCAAAACTTTTAATTCCCAAATTATCTTTCAAGGGTTCTCAATAATTTTCTCTCTAAGTCAAGGATTCCATTTAAGCTAAAGCTTGAAGGTTTACAAAGGATTTCCAGGACTTCTTCTCCAAATTCTAAGGATTTACTCAAGGTATGTAGGGCTTTATTCATGGATTAGTTTCATCCATGAGGCCCATTCCAAAACCTTTTTTTTTCATAAAATTCATAATGATTTCTTATAAGATTTTAAGCCATGATTCCTAATACATGGATTATGATTCCTATATGATGATTATGATTAACAAAGCATGAATTATGATACATTTTATGATGTATATGATTTTCAAGTTAAAATATGTGATTTCGAAGTATGCATGATTAGGGCTTAATGATTTGATGTGGGCTCCTTGTTAATGATTCGATTTGATTTTTATTGCATGTTTTCTCTATGAATCCTACTCAATTGCATTTTGAGTCAAATGTCCATGGACCCACACGTAGCCCTAGTCTCCTATGATAAAGCTATGAATTTCTATGACTATGACTTTAAGTATCAAAAGGATGTTTTAAATGATCATAATGATGATAGATGACAATGATGATGTCAAGAAAGTTATGATGATATTATAAAGAGGATGATGAAAATCCTAATATTTATGATGATGTTAAGGTGGGAATGTCTACCCACACTATAATTAAAGTAAAGTAAATGGACTATCTTATGGCATAATCTTTCAAGAAAGACTATGATGATTATTTTGAAAGCTATGAAAGTATTATTTTAATGAAGTATGGACTAAGTTGAAAGCTATGTATATGCATGATTTATGTATTCCGTGGGATATGCCTTAGCACCGAGTAGACTTGTGTGAGGGGACTATCTCCAAAGGATCTTATATAAATCCTTAAGTCCTATAACTATGTGCCACCATAGGAATGATTTCATGTTTGAAACGCCTCATAAATGTGCTCCGGAAACGTCCATAATCGTAATTTTTATATATCTCAAAATTCATGTGTGATATCAAAAATTGGACTTCATATTCATGATCGGGAGGCAAAATTGAGTGGAAAATGGGCATAACCCCGATGTTAGAGGACCCGTAGAGAAATTTTATTTTTTGTCAACTTTTTAATTTCTAATGACTGTCCGTGATGGCTCCGCGATGCGGACATATCACAGAGCTGTGTTGTGACTTCCTTAATTTTGTGTTTAGGCCTAAGGGCCTTGGAGTCTTCGCCCATGCCCACCTATGCGTAAAAACATCTATACTTAGCTATTTTTCAACTCCATATCGCTTAAAATATTCTCAAACCCTCTCTAACACTTAACCAAATATTCAATACAAATTCAAGTATCCCAAGCTTAGTTCGGGTCTCAAGAACTTCATTCAAGCTTCAAGTTCTCATTCCAATCTACATCAAGGAAATTTTCAAATTCAAGATATGTGGGTTTCAACCATTGGGTCCTTTCATCCTTGGTGCCAATCTTCCTATCTTATGAAAATTGCATATGTTCAACTTTTATTATGTATAGGTATTATTACTTATTATGGATCATGACTACAAATTACGTTGGGGTTTTATGAAATGTTGATTGGAAACACATGTCTACCTATTTAAAGCTTATAGTATGAGATGGTTTGTCTATTGTGACTATGCATGTTTTGAGCTGTGAAACTATGTTCTATTATGGGATTTGATGATGGATTTTAAGGTATCTTAGATGAAGTGAAACGACCCCAAAAAGTGCCCAAAAATATTCCTCGGAATGCCCAAAATTTTGATTTCTTTATATCTAAAAATCTGTTTGGTTTTTCTAAAATCCGACTTCATATTCTTGTTCAGGGGGCCCAAATTAGGGTTGTAAGGATCTAACCTCGATTTTAAAGCAAAGAAATCGATTTATGAAATTGCATATGGTGCAATTTCCAGAGAGCTTTCCGCGTCGCGGTGTAATTGATGTTTTTGCATCGCCTCCGTGATGCCGAGATATGTATCTGGGCACTATTATTTTTTTAGCTTGCTCAATATTTTTTCTAAGTGGCGTGTTTTCACTTATACTTAGAATTATTTTACTCTTATATCACTCTAAACATTTCCCAAAACCCATTCCCGCAATTTGTCTTATTTTACTCTAAAAAACCAAGTCCCTAAACCCTCATCTAGATTTAAGGATTCTCTTCAAGCTTCAAGTATCCATTATCAACCTTCACCAAGAACTTCTCCAAAGCTAAGATATGTGGCATTTAACCATTGGGTCTTTCTATCCATGATGCCTAAACCTTTTTTTACTTAACAATGCATGATTTAAAGTTGATTTTACATGTGGGTCTTGTATATTGAGAAATTTACTGCACAGTGATTTTAGTACATGAAAGTATGGTTGTTTTAACATGTTTTGAGCTTCAAATCTTGGATCAAATATTTGATTTGATCAGGGATTTTGATATGAATGTCTTGGGGGTGTCGCAAGGTGTTGATTAAAAGTTTTACCACTGATTTTCTTGCATGATTTCACCTATAAATTATATGCTCGTTTACCCCCATTACACACCCCAAGGTGTTTGATAAAATATTCGGTTATGGTTTCTTGAGGAAAGCATGAGATATGATATAAATCATGTTATGATGATTATATGATGATAAAATGATGATTAAATGAGCTTATGAACATGAGTATTCCTATATGAGGTATTGCATTAGAGCTTATGATGAATCCTATATAAAGTATTTTATAAACCATTGCCAACTAGGGGGAAAAGATCCAGGTAAACCGATGGGGGTTTATACTCATTCACTAGGGTGATGGGTGCGATCATCAGCAACCGGATGGGGGTTTGTACTCATTCACTATGGTGATGGGTGCGATCATCACCAACCTAAATGGGGGGTTTATTTCTCATTCACTAAGGTGATGAGTGCGATCATCACCAACCTACCAAAGGGTTTGTACCTTGGAGAGATAGCTTGGTCTCATCTTCACATATGATATACTATATGAGCATGATTTACTTAGCATGTTTTACTTATGCATTGATCATACATTCCATATTGCTATACTATTATCTATTGTCTATCGTCTTGCATTTTGGATTGTGATACCTATTTTTTGTTGTATTGTATCCCACATACTTAGTACATTCAAATGTACTAACATATACTCTTGCCTACATTATATCACCATGTAGGAACCGGTGCCCGAGTTCATCCTCCACCTCCTCCTCCTCCACGTGGTTAGATGGTGCTACTCCAAGCTTGTGGTGAGTCCTCTATGTTGGGGACTTTGTTATGTCTTTTCTCTACTATCTATGTATTGATACACTACCTTATGTTATATTTGACTATGAGGGTGAGCCTGGTTACCATGTCTTGGCCCCTACTCTTTCTATGTTTTACGAGTGTATGTTGGAAAAGCTATGAACTATGTATGAGCTTGACTCTTGACTTTTGACTTTGACATTTATGCAAGTTCCCCTTAGTCCCCTTGCCCTTACTTTAATTGAACATGTCTTTTTTTATGCTTCCGCAACCAAGGATGTGCGACGATATGCTAAGAGGCTTGTTTGGGGTCCCTTCGGGTTCCCCATCCGTGTTACATCTAGGACATAGGCTTGGGTCGTGAAAACTTGGTGTCAGAGCACTAGGTTGATAGATCCTTGGAGTCTAACAAACCGCGTCAATTAGAGTCCTATTCATGGTTGTGAAGCGTGCTATGACTATGAGTAAGAGGCTATAAGGCATTTTAGGAAATGTTTCTCTTCTTTATGTCCTAAGTTATGCTATAGAGTTGTGATAAGTATTCCCTCCCTAATGATTATTCCTTGTGACACTAGATCATGCCGAATACTAGAAGAAGCCAGGCCCAAACCCTTGAGGAGCAACCTACCAATGGTGAGTTCCGGGATGCCCTTACTATGCTTGCCCAAGTGATGGCTAATCAAGTTCAACAAGGGGCCCAAGCCCCTCATGCTACTATCCCAAGAGCTAGGGTAAGGTATTTCATGAGGATAAATCCTCCGATTTTCCATGGGTTGAAGGTGGATGAAGATCCACAAGAGTTTATTGAAGAAATCTACAAAATCTTGTCTATTATGGGTGTGGGGCCAAATGAGAAGGCGTAGTTAGTGGTGTACCAACTCAAGGGGTGGGCCAAATTTGGTTTGACCAATGGAGAGATGAGAAAGGTAATGGCTATGTGGTACTTTGGGAGGAACTCAAGTTGACCTTTCTTAATTAGTTCTTCCCTCTTGAGCTTAGGGAAGCTAAGTTGGTTGAATTTATGAAATTAAAGCAAGGTGGTATGAGTGTGAGGGAGTATGCCCTCAAATTTAACCAACTCTCAAAGTATGCTCACTTGATGACCGATTCTATGTCAACAATGAATAAGTTTGTTATGGAGGTCTCTGATTTGGTAAGTGAAGAGTGCCGATTTGCAATGCTTATTGGTGACATGGACTTGTCTCGGTTGATGACATATGATGAGCAAATGGAAGAAGAAAAGTCGAGAAAGAGGAGGGGCCATGAGGCCAAGAAAGCCCGCCTTAAGGGCAAGTTCCAAAGGGATGTTAGATTTCAAGGACCGAGGCCTCCTCATGCTACTAATAGGGGGTTTGCCAATGACTTCCCTAGGCCTTAAGGTAATGTTGGTGGTGTGGCTCCCATTGATGGGTGTCCTAAGTGTGGAAGGGGTCATAAAGGCCTATGTCTAAAGGGTACCAATGCATGTTTTGAATGTGGGGAGCTTGGTCACAAGAGGATTGATTGTCCAAGAAATCATGGCAAGGTTCAGGATGAAAATGCAGTCCCATTGGAGAGAGGTGGTCCTCAAGGTGGTACCCCTTGGCATAATAACTTTTATACTCTACATGGGAGGCAACAGGTTGGTAAGGTCCCCGATGTTGTTTCCGGCATGTTGAAAATTTTTGATATTAATATATATGCTTCGACTGATTCAAGTGCCACACTTTCCTTTGTAGCCTCATTTGTTGCTAAAAAGTTTCATGTTGAGTCGGAGTTGTTGCATGAGTCATATGAAGTGTCTACTCCTATTGGTTTATCTATTGTTGCTAGGAGGGTGTATAGGAATTGTCCGGTTTGCATATTGCATAAAATTCTATCTTATGATCTTGGTGAATTAGATATGGTTGATTTTGATGTTATTCTTAGGATGGATTGGTTGCATGCATACTATGCTTCTATTGATTGTAGAACCCGTAGGGTCAAGTTTCAATTTCCTAAGAAACCCGTCCTTGAGTGGGAAAGTCATGATGTGGTAGTGAGAGGTAGGTTCATCTCATGCATTAAAGCCCATAGGTTGATTTCCAAAGGGTGTTTGTACCATATTATGAGAGTCAAAGATGTGGAGTCCAAAGTCCCTTCCATTGAGTCGGTTTTGGTTGTGAATGAGTTTCTTGATGTACCTTTAAATGACCTTCCAGGTGTCCCTCCTAAAAGGGAGATAGATTTTGGTATAGATCTTCTTCCTGACACCCAACCTATCTCTATTCCCCCTTATCATATGGCCCCTACGGAGTTGAAGGAGCTAAAAGAGCAATTGAAGGATTTGTTGGAGAAGGGGTTTATTAGACCTAGCCAATCCCCTTGAGGTGCACCGGTGTTGTTTGTCAAGAAGAAAGATGGGTCACTTAGATTGTGCATTGACTACCGGCAACTCAGTAGGGTCACTATAAAGAATAGATCTTCTTCCAATAATTGATGACTTGTTTGACCAATTGCAAGGACTAGCTTTTTCTCTAAGATTGATCTTCGATTCAGATACCATCAAGTGAGAGTGAGGGAGTGTGATATTCCTAAGACGACCTTCTGGAATAGATATAGGCATTATGAATTTGTGGTGATGTCCTTTGGGTTGACTAATACACCGACCATTTTCATGGACCTAATGAATAAAGTCTTCAAGCCCTACCTTGATTCCTTTGTGGTGGTCTTCATTGATGATTTTTTGATCTATTCTCATAGTAGGAAAGAGCACATGGGTCATTTGAGGGTGGTGTTGCAAAGGTTAAGGGAGGAGAAATTGTATGCTAAATATGATAAGTGTGAATTTTGGTTGAAGGAGGTTGCATTCTTGGGTCATCTGGTGTTGAGGGATGGCATAAAAGTGGATCCTAAGAAAACTGATGTGATTAGGAATTGGCCTAGACCATTGACCCCATCGGATATTAGGAGTCTCTTGGGCCTTGCGGGTTACTATAGAAGGTTTGTGAATGGGTTCTCCTCCATTGCTTCTCTTATGAAAAATTGATTCAAAAGAAGGTGAAATTTGTGTAGAACGACAAATGTAATGTAAGCTTCCAAACATTGCAAGATAAACTTGTGTCCGCTCCTAAACTGTCTTTACCGGATGGGCTTGAGGGTTTTTGTGTATTATTCTGCATCTAGAGTTAGTTTGGGTTGTGTAATAGTGCAAAATGGTAAGGTCATAGCCTATGCTTCTAGGCAACTCAAGGTGCATGAAAAGAACTACCCTACCCATGATCTTGAATTAGCCGCCGTGGTGTTTGCATTAAAGATTTGGCAACATTATTTGTACGGGGTGCATGTTGATGTCTTCACTGATCTTAAAAGCCTTCAATATGTCTTCATTCAAAAAGATCTTAACTTGAGACAAAGAAGGTGGCTAGAACTCCTTAAGGACTATGACATGTATGTGCATTATCATCCGGATAAGGCTAATATTATGGCGGATGCTTTGAGTCGGGTGTCAATGGGTAGCTTAGCTCATGTGGATGGTAGTGATAGGGAGATGGCTAGGGCGTTGCATAGGTTGGCTAGATTGGGGGTGAGGTTGGAGGATGTGGATGATGGTGTTATTGTTGTTGATGGTTCTAAATCTTCCTTGATCTATGAGGTGATAGCTAAACAACATCTAGACTCCTCCTTGCTTGAGTTGAAGGCCTTGGTGAGAGAGGGCAAAATAGAGATTTTCTCCCAAGTGGGAGATAGGGACCTTAGACACCAACGTAGGTTGTATGTGCCATGTGTTGATGCTTTGAGGGAGAGAATTCTTGATGAAGCGCATAATTTCTCTTATTCTATCCACCTCGACTCCACCAAAATGTATAGAGACTTGAGGGAAGTGTATTAGTGGGGCGGCATGAAGAGAGATATTGCCAAATTTATTTTTGGTTGTCATAGTTGTCAATAAGTCAAAGCCAAACACCAAAGGCCGAGTGTCCTAACCCAAGATATAGAGATTCCTACTTGGAAATGGGAGATGAGTAACATGGGTGTTTTGTTAGGGTTGCCCAAGACTTGGAAAGGTTTTGATTCCATATGGGTGGTGGTTGATAGGATAACGAAATTGGCTCACTTTCTACCAGTCAAGACTACATATAGGGCTGAGGAGTATACAAGATCATACATCCATGAGTTAGTAAGGTTGCATGGGTTTCCCTTATCCATTATATCGGATCGTGGTGCATAATTTACTTCACACTTTTGGAGATCTTTTCAAAGGGGTATTGGAACCAAAGTTCACCTTAGTACGACCTTTAACCCTCAAACGGATGGCCAAGCCGAAAGGACAATTCAAACGCTTGAAGATATTCCTAGGGCTTGTGTCTTGGAGCTTAAAGGTAGTTGGGATGATCATTTTCCATTGATTGAGTTTGCTACAACAATAGCTACCACTCTAGCATTGATATGGCTCCTTTTGAGGCTCTTTATGGGATACGTTGTAGATCACTGGTGGGTTGGTTTGAGGTTGGAGAGGTGGCTTTCTTGGGGCCACATCTGGTTATGGATGCTCTTGAGAAGGTTAAGATAATTAGGGAAAGATTGAGGTCAGTCCAAAGTCGCCAAAAATCCTATGCCGATGTACGAAGAAGAGACCTAGAATTTCAAGTGGGTGATTGGGTCTATTTGAAGGTTTCTCCAATGAAATTTGTGGTCTGGTTTGGAAAAAAGGGGAAGTTCAGTCCAAGGTATGTTGGTCCTTATGAGGTGATAAAGAGGGTTGGCAAGGTAGCTTATGAGTTGAAGTTGCCTAGTGAAATAAATTGGTACATCCGGTATTCCATGTCTCTATGTTGAGAAAATGTATTGGTGATGCTAATGCCATTGTGACTCTTGATGTTATGGGTGTTGTCAAGCACAAGTTAACTTATGAGGAGGTGTCGATTCAGATCTTGGATAGGCAAGTAAAGAGATTGAGAAACAAGGAAGTGACATCCGTTAAGGTCCTTTGGAAAAACTAACAAGTCGAAAGTGCTACATAGAAGACCTAAGCGGACATGCAAAAGCAGTACCCTTATCTCTACCACTCTACTCAAGCCTAAGGTACTACTTCTATGTTCTATATGTGACCTCCAGCCTTACATTTCAGCCCTTAAGTCATTCATATGCAATCATGTTTAAGTTGGTAAACTTATGATGATTTTACACTTATGTTGATAATTTGAAAATGGTATTTTAAATGTTATATTGCATTCTTGTTGGGGATGATTTGTTCATGATCACTCTCAAATTGTATGTCTCTTCTATATTCAGGGACGAGTGTTCCCAAGGGAGAGATATTGAAACAACCAAAAAAGTGCCAAAAAACGTGCCTCGGAATGCTCAAAATTTTGATTTCTTTATATCTAAAAATTCATTTGATTTTTCTAAAATCCGACTTCATATTCTAGTTCAAAGGGTCAAAATTAGGGTTACAAGGGTCTAAACTTAATTTTAAAGTGAAGATATCAATTTATGAAATTGCACATGGTGCAATTTCCAGAGAGCTATCCGTGTCGCTTCCGTGATGTGGAGCAGTGTAATTGGAGTTTCTATGTCACCTCTGCGATATGGAGATGTGTATCTGGGCACTATTTTCTTTAGCCAACTCAATATTGTTTCTAAGTGTTGAGCCCAAATTTCCCAAGCGTATTTTCACTTATACTTAGAATTATTTTTCTCTTATATAACTCTAAACATTTCCCAAAACCCATTGCCACACTTTGTCTTATTTTACTCTAAAAAACCAAGTCCCTAAACCCTCATCTGGATTTAAGGATTCTATTCAAGCTTCAAGGTTCCGTTGTCAACCTTCACCAAGAACATCTCCAAAGTTAAGGTATGTGATATTGAACCATTGGGTCCTTTCGCCCATGGTGCCTAAACCCTCTTTTACTTAACAATGCTTGATTTAAAGTTGATTTTACATGTGGCTCTTGTATACTGAGAAATTGACTGCATAGTAATTTTAGTACATGAAAATATGGTTGTTTTAACATGTTTTGAGCTTCAAATCTTAGATCAAATGTTGGATTGATGAGGGGTTTTGATATGAATATCTTTGAGGTGTTGCAAGTTGTTGACTAAAAATTTTACCACTGATTTTCTTGCATGATTTCATCTGTAAATTGAATGCTCTTTTACCCCTATTACACACCCCTAAGGTGTTTGATAAAATATCCGATTATGGTTTCTTGAGGAAAGCATGAGATATGATATGAATAATGTTATGATAATTATATGATGATAAAACGATGATGAAATGAGCTTACAAACATGATTATTCCTATATGAGATATTGCATTAGAGCTTATGATGAATCCTATATAAAGAGTTGCATAGACTACGCCCAACCCAGGGGAAAAGAGCCGGGTAACTGGATGGGGGTTTGTACTCATTCACTAGAGTGATGGGTGCGATCATCAGAAACCGGATGGGGGTTTATACTCTTCACTAGGGTGATGGGTGCGATCATCACCAACCTAAATGAAGGTTTATTTCTCATTCACTAGGGTGATTGGTGTGATGATCACTATGCTACCGAGGGGTTTGTACCTTGGAGAGCTAGCTTGGTCTCACCTTCACATATGATATTCTATATGAGCATGATTTACTTAGCATGTTTTACTTATGCATTGATCATACATGCCATATTGCTATGCTATGTCTATTGCCTATCGTCTTGAATTTTGGATTGTGATACCTATCTATTGCTGTATTGTATCACACATACTTAGTATATTCAAAAGTACTAATGCATGCTCTTGCCTAAATGATATCACCATGTAGGAACCGGTGCCCAAATTGATCATCCACCACCTCCTCCACGTGGTTAGATGGTGCTACTCCAAGCTTGTGGTGAGTCCTTCATTTTGGGGACTTGGGTTTTGTATTTTTCATACTTTCTATGTATTGAGACACTACCTTATGTTATATTTGACAATACGGGTGAGCCCAGTTACCATGTCTTGGGCCCCGCTCTTTCTACGTTTTAGAGGTGTATGTTGGACAAGATGTGTACTATGTATGAGCTTGACTCTTGACTTTTGACTTTGATGTTTATGTAAGTTTCCCTTAGTCCCCTTGCCCTTACTTTAATTGAATATGTCTTTTTTATGCTTCCGCAACTAAGGATGTGTGACAATATGCTAAGAAGCTTATTTTGGGTCTCTTTGGGTTCACCATTTGCCGCGTCACATCTAGGACCTAGGCTTGAGTCGTGACATAAGAGTTTTACTATGTGTTGGTGGGTTGATTTATATCAAGTTCTCATATTTTTTCACTCTTAAATTGCATAATTTTGAACTAATATTGCACACAAGCCAAGTGGTTGATTACATGTCTTTTCAAGGATTCTTGATGTTATTGATCATCGATTGCATGTTTTATAAGTCAATAGACTTTATGATGAATATGGCTTTCAAATATGTTATGAATTTAAGAAATTATCTATGATTATGCAAGTATGAAGTTGAGCCATTTTTCCAAGGATTTTACCTCTTGTTAGCGATTACGTTAATGCAAGAGTAATGTTTGATGATGATCTATTCTTATGTTTTGAAGTTAGACTCACCATTAGAGGTCAAAGATGTTTAAGAGCTTTTCATATAATGTTTCTATTTTCCTATAAGTTATTAGAGTTATGATTATTGCAAGTATTCCGCAGGATTAGACTTAGCACCGATGGATTGGATGTCGGCGTGGACTATCTTCAAGGGACCACACTCCTTTCCTCAAACTATGTGCCACCATAGGATTATGTTATACCCTTGCAATACTAGTGGATCCATTTAGTGCACTTCTTAATGAAATTCTTTTTGTAATTGGGTCATGTTCCTGTAAAGAAGCTTACTTCATACGAAACACTGTCATGTTCCCCTAAGTTTTAAGTATGGTTTAACTTGGAAAGTATACCACCTCTTTATTGATGAGGTGTAATCATCGGGATTCCAAGTCCTCGCTCACTTGGTCTTATTCTTTGTCGGTTGAGGTCTCTTCCCACACCTATGTATTAGGATCTATACAAGTTGAATGATTTACAAGTATGTTTTGCTTCAAGCATTGAGCATGCATGACATATTGAGATCACACTTATCTATTTCCTATTACTATACATTTTGTTTATACTGGCTATGTCTTGTTTCATTGCATCCTACATACTTAGTTCATTCAAACATACTAATGCATACTCAATATCTACATGATGTTACCATGTAGGAACCAGAGCACCTCTTGATCATCCTCCACGTGGCTAGTTTTGGCATCTTGAAGATAAGTTTTTGGTGAGTCCTCAAGTTCAGGAATACTAGCTATACTACACTTGCTTATGTTATTTCTCTATGATTGATCTTTGACACTATGAGGGTGAGTCTAGAAAGTGTCTTAGCCACCGCCCAACCTATGCTTAGAGGTTTTGTTGGAACAAATGATGTACTTCTACTTTGAACTTTGGCTTTTCTGTGTTTTGTGCTATTAAAGAATTTCGTTAGTCCTCCTTTTCCATTTTTATATTATCTCTTGTGGTTGTTTACCTTGCTTCCGTGATCAAGGATGTGTGATTAATATGCTAAGAGGCTTATCTGGGTTCCTTCGGGTTTTCCATTCACGTGTCACGTCTAAGCCCTAGGCTTGGGTCCTGACAATATTTTATGCCTTAAAGGTATGCTATTGGATCCAATTAGCTTTTATAATGGACACTTTTCATGTTAGGATAGAGGCTAAAGGGTGGGGTCAAATGATGGTTCTCATCGTATTAGGATAGACCCTATTGAGTGAGGATCCAGTTTACCTTGGCAAAGTAGACTCATCTTAGATTGATGTAGATTGGACATCAAGAGTCCATGTAATAGTCCGCATGATCTTGTATGTCAGTTATTGTACTATTCCCACAAATTTATATTAAGGTTATGAATGGATTTATGGTTCCTCCTTTCATGATTTTAAATAGCATGATCATGCATATTGTGTCCTTATCTTATTGTTTACAATTATGCATAATGATATTATTGAGATGTCCTTTAATTCATGACATACCTATTTAATTAGTACATTTTATGTGCTAATGCATAATTCTTTGCCTACATGACCTAACTATGTAGGGGTGGACAACAAGGAGATCATTCCATATTGAGGCAAGCATTCAAATTCCTACGCTTGAAGACTAGATTGGTGAGTTCCCATGCCTCGGGAACAAGCTCATGATACTTTTCTTTTATGTTGAGACTTTAGTACTTTCTTTACTTTTGATGTACATCTTGAGACTGATCTAGTAAACTTTGTGCTAGACCCTACCAAGATTGTTGATGTAGAGGCATGAATTGGACAAATGAATTACAATATACTCTGCACTCTTGCTTATATATATACATCTCCGTTTGCCTATTCTCTGATATGTGCTTAATTTACCTTTCGAATGCTTATGATGTGAACACGAGGCTTGGATGAGATGCCTTCGAGTGTCCATTCACTATGTCATGGCTAGGTCCTAGGTGCGGGTCGTGACAAAAGTGGTATCAGAGCACAATGTTTGAAAGCATCTCAGGGAGTCCAACATGCCACATCGAGTATAGTCTTATTCATTGGTGTGAAGTGCACCATATCCATGAATAAAAGGTTATGAGACGCCTTAGGAAAACTTCACTTCTTTTGAAACTCTATGTCATGCCTTTGGAACTTCCGTATCCTAACGCTTGTCCCTTGGTGTTTTCAGAAATGGCTCCATGACGTGCTCCATTGCCAAGGGGAAATAATTCTAATGCATACCAAGCTCCCCAAGTCCCTTTAGCAGACCAAGTGTCCAACGATGAGCTTAGAGCCATAACCACTATGTTGGCTAAAGCCGTGGCTTCTCCAAAAACTCCTACTCTGGCTTTGAGGATAAGGGATTTTTCTCAGATGAATCCCCTAGAGTTTCATGGTTTAAAGGTGGATATGAGGATCCTCTAGAGTTCATTGATGAGGTTTACAAGTTGGTGGAGATTTTGGGGTATCTTTTGAAGAGAAGGCCAAACTAGCGCCTTATCAACTTAAGGGAGTGGCTCAAGTTTGGTTCACTCAATGGAAGTTTAAGAGAATTAAAGAAGGCTCAATTGATTGGGAGATGGTTAAATTCACTTTTCTTGATCATTTATTTCGTCTAAGCTATGGAAGGCTAAGGTGATAAAATTTATAAACTTAAAGCAAGGAGGGATGAGTGTGAGGGAGTACACCCTCAAGTTTACTAAGTTTTCCAAATTTGCTCCTTTGTTGGTGGTTGGGTTTAGGGATCATATGAACAAGTTTACTTTTGGGGTAATTCGATTTGGTGAAGGTGGAATATAAGGCCACCATTCTCATTAAAGAAATGGATATCTCTAGACTCATGACCTATGCCGAATAAGTAGAGAGTGAAAAGTCGCAAAATATGAGATCAAGGGAGTCCAAGAGGGCTTGTTATGATGGTGGGTTCTTTTACGGTATGTCTAGTGGTGGCCAATTCCAACAAGGCCAAGCGTCTTCAAAGGGTGCTCCTCAAAGATTTGACAAGGAGATGGGGGCCAATCTAAGGCTCAAGGTGATATTGTGAAAGGTGGTACTATTCCTCCTGGATGTCCTAAGTGTTGGAAGAACCATGTTAGTGAATGTTTGAGAGGTTCTGGTACATGCTTTGGTTGTGGAAAGATGGGACACAAGATTGACGAGTGTCCTTAATGTAGCTAATAAGGGTAAGAAAGGGTGACCCCAAGGTCAAATGGCTCAGAAAAGGCAAGTGCAACAAGGTGCCCAAGCTCAAGGTAGTGGTCCACATGGTAATCAATTCTATTCTTTGCATGCTAGAAAAGAAGTTGATAAGGCTCCCGATGTGGTCATTGGTATGTTGAAAGTCTTTGATCATTATGTATATATTTTACTTAACCTCAGTGACAATATGTCTTTGGTTACTCCTTATGTTACTGTTACGACCCAAGCCTAGGTCCTAGATATGACACGACGAATAGGGAACCCAAAGGAACCCCAAACAAGCCTCTTAACATATCAATCATACATTCTTAGTCACGGAAGCAAAATAATAACAACAAAAGATATAAATAAGGGAATGGGGCTAAGGGAAGTCTTTGATAGTCATAAAACATTGAAGAGTCAAGCTCGTAACATACGTACATCCATCATTCAAACAACACCTCTAAAATAGATTGGAGTGGGGGCCAAGATACTCTCCAGGCTCACCCTCATAATAACAAGTGTTCAACATGAAGAAACTTCAATATGGCAAGAGTAATAAAGATAGTGTCCTTGACTTGAGGACTCACTAAAGCTGATCTCCAAAGCACCGAACTAGCCACGAGGAGGATGATCAAAAGGTGCTCCAGTCCCTACATGGTAATATCATATAGGCAAAAGTATGCATTTGGATGTTTTAATGTACTTAGTATGTAGGATGCAATGCAATAAAGCATAAGCTAATATAGTCAAAATGCATAATCATAAGCAATGGAAAAGTATAATATCAATATGGCATGCATGATCAAAGCTTGAAGTAAAACATGCTTGTAGATCATATAACTTGCTAAGTACATATTACATGTGTGGGAAGAGACCATGACTAACATAGATCAAGCAAACTACTACTAGGAATCTAAGGCATGTCACCCTTTTATAAGTTGATTGAGTTATCCACCCATCAACATGGTGATTGGGCATGTCACCCCCAATAAGGTGATCGAGGTATCCACCCCTCAACATGGTGATTGGGCATGTCATCCTCCAAAAAGGTGATTGAGGTATCCACCCCTCAACATGGTGATTGGGCATGTCACCCGCTAACAAAGTCATCGAGGCATGTCACCCCCTTAACAAGGGTATTGGGCATGTCACCCCCAACAAGGTGTGGTCTACTTGTAACACCATAGATACTTTTCATGAATTCAATGCATAAATGCAAGTCCTTAATCATCATATAGTCACTTGACTTGTAAACCATGTAATAGATCATCAATAACATGATTCAAAATAATGTAATTCAAGAGTGAAATAATATGAGAAAACTCAATATGAATCAACCCAGTAACACATAGTAAAATCCTCATGTAGGATACCTTGAAATCCATCATCAAATCTCATAATAGGTCATAGTTCCATGCATAGTCTCAATAAGAAAAAATCAATTCATAGTACAAGCTTGAAATGGATAGACATGAATAATCAATAAACATTTCATAAAACCCCAACATAATTTATAATCACAATAGAAAATAAGAGATACCCGTAGAAGATACAACTTGAAAACATGCAATTTTCATAAAAAAGAAGATTGGGCTCCATGGGTGAAAGGACCCATTAGATGAAATCCACATACCTCAAACTTGGTTTTTCTTGAGTTGATCTTGAAGAGAACTTGGAGCTTGAAGAGAATCCTTGAGTTCCAAAGTTAGGCGTGAGATCCTTGAAATTTGAATGAGATATTTAGTTAAGACTTGGAGAGGTTTATGAGAGGCTCTTGAGTGATATAGAGTTGAAAAATGGCTAAGTATAAGCATTTTCATGCATAAGTGGGCATAGGGGTATGGCCCCAATGCCCTTGGCCAAAATAGGGAAAATAAGAAAGAACTAACATTGCTCAGTGATGGGTCCGCGTCGCGGAGCCGTCACACACATCTAATATTTCCAAAAAATTAGTTAAAATTAATTTTTGCTACGAGTCCTCTAAAATTCGAGTTATACCCATTCCCTACTTCATTTTTTCCCCTGATCAAGAATATGAAATCAGATTTCCGATGTCATGCATGGATTTTGAGATATATGGAAATTACGATTATGGACATTTTCGAAGAACATTTTGGGGTGTTTCAATATCTCTTCCTTGGAAATATTCGTCCCCAAATGTCAAATAAATGTGTGTAAGATAACTAATCATGAATATTTCAGCCTAAAATGAATGCAACAAATGCATTTAAACACCATTTCAAAAAGTCTTAACATGAGTGTCAAAAATCACCATAAACTTGTTACCTTGAACATGAATACATGCAAAATGACATAAGGGCTCAAACTTAAGACTTGAAATCATATAGGGGACATAAATTAGTACCTTCATCTTGAGTATTGTGGAAGAGATATAGATATCTCTTTCTCATTTCCGCCTCAGCTTTCCACGTGGCACTTTTAACTTGTTGGTTCCTCAAAAGGACCTTGATGGAAGCTACATATTTATTTATCAACCTCTTCACTTGTCTATCAAAAGTCCCCACTTGGACCTCCTCATAAGTCAAATTATCTTCTACAACACTCATATCATCCAAGGGCACTATAGTACTTGGGTCACCCTCACACTTTCTCAACATGGACATATGGAAGACCAGATGAACCATATTCATCTCCATATGAAACTCCAACTCATAAGCAACTTTACCCACTCTCCTTAACACTTTATAAGAACCCACAAATCTGGGGTTTAATTTTCCCTTCTTGCCAAATCGAACCATACCTTTCATAGGTGAGACTTTCAAGTAAACCCAATCATCAACCTTCAACTCAAGGTCTATTTTCCTCATCTCGGAGTAGGACTTTTGTCTACTTTAGGCTGTTGTCAATCTCTCCCTTATCAACCTCAGTTTCTCCAAGGCTTCCATGACAAAATCCGAACCTAGCAAAGCCATTCCGCTCACTTCAAACCACACAACTGGGGATACCTTAATGTCTTTCCATCTTAGGATACCTTGAAATCTATCATACAATCTCATAATAGGTCATAATTCCGTAGCTCAAAACATACATAGTCTTAATAGACAAAACCAATTCATATTATAAGCTTGAAATGGATAGACATGCATAATTAATTAACATTTCATAAAACCCCAACATAATTTATAATCAAAATCAAAAACAAGAGATACCCATAGAAGATACAACTTGAAAACATGCAATTTTCATAAAAAGGAAGATTTGGCTCCATTGGTGAAAGGACCCAATGGATGAAACCTACATACCTCAAACTTGGGTTTTCTTGAGTTGAGCTTGAAGAGAACTAGGAGCTTGAAGAGAATACCTGAGTTCCAAAGTTAGGCTTGAAATCCTTGAAATTTGAATAAAATATTTGGTTAACTCTTGGAGAGGTTTTTGAGAGGGTCTTGAGTGATATAAAGTTGAAAAATGGCTAAGTGTAGGCATTTTCCACGCATAAGTGGGCATTAGGCTATGAACCCAATTCCCTTGGATGAAACAAGGAAAATAAGGAATAACTAACACTACTCTACGATGGGTCCGCGTTATGGAACCATCGCGCACAACTACTATTTCTGAAAAATTAGCGAAAATCAATTTTTGCTACGGGTCCTGTAAATTCGGGTTATATCCATCTCCAAATCAATTTTCCCCTGATCAAGGATATGAAGTCGCATTTTTGATATCATGCACAAATTCTGAGATATATAGAAATTACGATTATGGGCATTTTTGAAGCATATTTTGGGGCATTTTAGTTGCCATAGAATTTGATATGTCTCCAAAAGTCTTATTGGAACCTTATTCGATTTATACTCCTATTGGTGAGTTAATCCTAGATAAGAAAGTCTATAAAAGTTGTCCCATATTGTTGTTCCATAATGTCTTTCCATGTGATCTAATTGTGCTTGATATGACTGATTTTGAAGTTATTATTGGTATGGATTGATTGCATACATCCTATTGTTCTATTGATTATAGAACCCGTAGGGTTACCTTTTGAGTCCCAAGTGAGCTCATTTAGAGTGTAAGGGAACCATTTTTATGTTCAAAGGGAATTTTGTCGCTTATATAAAAGCTATGAAAATGATCTCCAAAGGTTGTTTATATCATGTTGTCTGAGTTATGGATGTTAAGCCTCATGTTCCTACTCCTGATTCAGTCCCTATCATAAATGAGTTCCTCGATGCCTTTCTTGATGATCTACTCAGTATTCCTACCATAAGGGAAATTGATTTTGGTATTGATCTCATGCTCGACACCTAACCTATTTCTATGCCTCCATATCGAATAGCCCTGATAGAGTTGAAAGAATTGAACGAACAATTAAATGATTTTCTTGATAAAGGATTTATAAGGTCTAGTGTATCACCATGGCTGCTCCCGTATTATTTGTAAAGAGTAATGATGGTTCACGTCAGATGTGTGTGGATTATCGAAAATTGAATAAAGTAACCATCGAGCACAAATATCCACTTCCATGGACCGATGACCTCTTTGATCAACTACAAGGTGCAAGTTAAGTTTCTAAGATTGATCTTTGGTCTGGATATCACCAATTGAGGGTGAAGGATGATGATATTCCAAAGATGTCATTTAACTTGGTATGGTCATTTTGAATTTTTGGTTATGTCATCTGGACTAACAAATGCTCCTGCCACTTTTATGCATTTGATGAACTCGATCTTCAAATCGTATTTGGATATGTTTGTGGTGGTGTTCATAGATGATATATTGGTGTATTCTCGTGATGTGAAGGAGCGTGAAGACTCTTTGAGTATTGTGTTGCAAACATTAAGAAAAAGATAATTCTTTACCACATTTAGCAAGTGCGATCATTTGCTAAGAGAGGTAGCTTTTCTTGGTCATATTATTCTGGTGATGGTATTAGAGTTGATCCAAAGAAGACATAATCCATTGAAAATTGGCCTAGACCATTATCTTCGTCGGATAATATAGGCTTTGTGGGGTTGGGTGGATATTATAAAAGGTTTGTTAAGGGATTTTCCTCCATTTCTTCTCCTTTCACAAAGCTGACCCAAAAGCAGGAAAAATTCCAATGGTTTGACGAATGTGAAAAATATTTTCAAATGTTGAAGGACTGTCTTACTTTGGCTCCTGTTTTGACATTGCCCGAAGGTTCGAATGGTATTGTTGTGTATTGTGATGCCTCACATATAGGCTTGGGTTGTGTGCTGATGCAATATGGAAAAGTCATTGCTCTACTTTAAAACAATTGAAAGTGCATGATAAGAACGATACGATGCATGACCTTGAGTTTTTGGTTGTTGTGTTTGCATTAGAGATTCGGTGGCATTACCTCTATAGGACACATGTTGATATATTTACCGACCACAATAGTTTGCAATATGTGTTTAGCCAAAGGAATTTGAACTTAAGACAATAAAAAATTGTCGAAACTTTTGAAAGATTATGACATGAGTGCCATGTATCACCCTGGTAAAGCTAATATTGTAGCCGACACATTCAGTAGAGTGTCTATGGGCAATATGTCACATGTTGAAGGTGGAAATAAAGAAATGGTCAAAAAATTTCACCATTTGACCTATTTGGGTATAAGGTTGAGTCGCTTGAGTGATGGTGGTATGCTAATACCTAATGGGATTGAATTATCTATGGATCTTGCTTTAGTGGAGTTAAGGTAGTTGATAAAAAGGTAGAAGTCTTCTTATAAGGGAAAATGCAGTATTGTGTTATCAAAGGCGATTTTGTGTACCCAATATGGATGGACTAAGGGAAAAGAAGCTTGATGAAGCTCATAGTTCCAAGTATGCTATTCATCGAGGGTCCACCAAAATGTATAGGGATTTGAGAGATGTGTATTGTTGGATTGGCATGAAGAAAAACATAGAATGGTATGTGATAAAAAGAGAGAATTGTCAACAAGTTAACATAGAACATCAAAGACCCAGTGGTTTGACTCAAGATATTGCGATGCCAACTTGGAAATGAGAGATAGTGAATATGGATTTCATTATAGGGTTACCAAGGAAAAAAAACAATTTAACTCAATATAGGTAGTTATGGATAGAATGACGAAAATAGCCCACTTTTGCCAGTAAATACTTCTAATGGTGCCAAGGATTATGCTAAGGCTTATATCCAAGAAATGGTGAAGTTTCATGGAGTATCATTGTCCATCATATCAGATAGAGGTGCTCAATTTACTTCTCATTTTTTGAAGTCATTTCAAAAGGGCCTATGTATGATGGTGAAATTAGGTACAACATTTCATCCTCAAATGAATGGACAAGCTGAAAGACAATACAAACCTTGGAGGATATGATAAGGGCATGTATGCTTTATTTTAAAGGAAGTTGGGATGATCACTTTGCAATGACATGGTTGGTCATTTTTGGCTTTGTCATGACCCAAGCCTAGGGCCTAGATGTGAAACATCAAATCAGAAACCCAAAGGCAACCCAAATAAGCCTCTTATGCATATCATTTGCACATCTTTGGTTGTCGAAGCATAATTAAACAATAAGCAAGTACCAAATAGTTCTAAGGGGAAGCTGGACTTTAGACTCACTCTATAGGGATGTTATAGGGAAGAGGATTTGCATGAATCTAACAAATAAGGTCTAATGGGCGGGTAAGTATGACTCATGCAATGGGGACAACAAGGGACTTCAGACTTCTATCACATCATCAACAAATATCAACACATAGAAGGGAGTAAGGGCTAAGGGAAGTGTAACAAAACAAGCTGGGGCCTAGACGTGACACAACTAATAGGGAACCCGAAGGGACCCTAAACAAGCCTCTTAGAGTATCATTCACACCATGTTGGACGCAGATGCAATTAAACATCAACAAAATATTTAAATAGAACGGAAAGCAGGACTAAGGGAGATCTTTGAAAATCATTAAAGCATAAAAGAGTCAATCTCATAGCATAAGTACATCATAATATCCAACAACACCTCTAACTTGGAATGGAGCGGGGGCCAAGACACTTTCCGGGCTCACCCTCATAATAAGAAGTGTTCTACATAATGAAATCTCAAAATAGCAAGAGTAATGTAGATATTGTCCTCGGGCTTGAGGGCCACCAATGCTTATCTCCAAAGTACCAAACTAGCCACGTGGAGGATGATCAAAAGTAGCTCCAGTCCTTACATGGTAATATTATATAGGCACAGAGTATGCATTAGTATGTTTAAATGTACAAAGTATGCGGGATGTAATGCAACAAAGACATAAGCCAATATTTTCAAGATGCATAATTGTAAGTAATAGATATATGTAATCTCAACATGGCATGCATGATCAATGCTTGTAACAAAATATGCTTGTAAAACATTCAACTTGTATAGTACATAATACATGTGTGGGAAGAGACCTTAACTAACATAGACCAAGTGAGCTACTACTTGGAATCCCAGGCATGTCACCACCTTGACAAGATGATCGAGGCATGTTATCCCCTCGACAAGGTGGTCGAGGCATGTCACCCCCTCAACATGGTGTGGTCTACTTTCCATAGTACCATATAATGACAAATCTGAGGCATGTCACCCCCTCATCAAACTGATTGAGGCATGTTACCCCCTTGAAAAGGTGTGGTATAACTAGATGGATCCAGTAGAAAGCCATATGAGAGATCATGTATAATCCTATGGTGGCACATAGTTTAGAGACTA
>JAOTQR010099061.1:0-29543 GCA_025774065.1 Solanum ossicruentum | reverse complement strand
TATGTTATTGAGCTGCCCATTCTTGATTTTGAGATATATGAATTTGTATGAGCATCTTGCATATGTTATTTCCATGAATATGATTATTGTGTATTTACTATGTGATTCCTGGATGTTCCAAGAAAAAAAAATGTAAATTCGATGGGAAATGGTTCCGGCTAGTGAAAAAGAATGAGAATTAAAGAGAATGTACTATGATTCGAGGGAAGTGCCGCACGCCGCGACGGATACGATGATTCGAGGTCGTGTCGCATGTTGCAATAGTTACTATGATTCGAGGGACGTGTCACACGCCGCGATGAATACTATGATTTGAGGGTCATGTCGCGCACCACGACAGATACATGGTTTATGTGTAGCCCCCATGGGTTCTGACTGAGGCATGTTTATGATCAGCAGATGTGTATCACTAGGACATACATGCATCATTCTACGTGACATTGCATTGCATTGCATTACATCTTATTATCATTTATAAATGTGTGATTGCTTTGTGAAACTTGTGACAAATGCACTTGATCCCTGGTGTTGTTGATATATAATAGTTGTTGTGGTTATTGAGCTATTTGCTATGTACATTGTGAATTGTCATGCTTGACCGATTTTATACAGGATGTAGTTGTGGGGTTTTGGTTGGAGTGTTGGGGGTACCGATATTCTATATTACTTAATTTTATGTTTAGTAGTTCACTTGCTGAGTACCGTGTATTTGGTACTCACCCCCTTTGTACAACAATTTTGTAGGTTGCGAGCCCGAACTGCCGTGATACTCTCCACTCTTCCTTGTTCGAGGCTTCCTGTGGAGATTGTGAGAGGTAGCTGTTTACTATCCCAGCTGACTTCTTACTCTTATTTATGATTTTGTCCTATTCTAGAGACAATATCATTTGATACTTGTGTTTTCTTTCGATTCTATTATAATACATTAGAAGCTTGTGCACGTGACAACCAGGTTTTGGGGGATTTTCATTAAGTTTACTTATCATCCGTAATTGAACTTTATTTTTATTATAATTTCGTATTTTTAATGTTATAGTTTGGTTGTAGGATGACTTGTCTTGATGGGAAAGACCAGTGTCATCACGCCCATTTTCGGGTCGTGACATGAACCAACATTAAAAGGGGATCTTACCGAGCAACACAATTCAAAATCCTAAGAACGAGGGGCATTGCATGGCAGTCATGACTCGGAGTGGCAAAAGCACTATTGATCCCCCTATGCCAATGGTTGATGATGAAGCCGATGAGACCGTCATTGATAGCAAGGTGATGATTAAGGAAGAAAGTCTAGAGAGTAATAAAGTGGAAAGCCAAGAGGTATAAGAGTAAGAGAAAGTCAAGGTGGTTCCAAAACCACCTCCTTCGTTGCCCCAAAGGCTTAAGAAAAAGGAAGAAGATGGAAAATTCAAGATTTTCCTTTCAATATTAAAACAATTGTCCATCAACATTCCCCTCTTAGAAGCCTTTGAAAAAATGCCCAGGTACGCCAAGTATATGAAGGATTTAGTAACAAAGAAACACACTTTGAGACAAGAGCTCTTGCAAGAGCTCCAACAATGTCGTGAGATCATGACCAAATGCCTTGTTAAAAAATGAGAGGATCCCAGTACATTCACTATCCCCTACACTATTGCTGATGTTGAATTTGCAAGAGCATTGTGCGACTTAGGAGCAAGCATAAATCTAATGTGTCTTTCCCTGTTCAAAAAGCTTGATCTTGGCACTCCTACCCTGACGAGAATGTGGTTGCTTATGGCGGATCGAACCATTAAAAAGGCGAAGGGAATACTTCTTGATGTGCTTGTTAAAGTTTCTAAATTCATCTTTCTCGCGGACTTTGTGATCATTGATTGTGAGATTGATTTTGAGGTGCTCATTATCTTGGGAAGACCATTTCTGGCCACTGGAAGAGCTCTAATGGATATGGATTTGGGTCAGCTTCGGTTCAGGGCCAATGATGTCGTGCTTGACATCCACTAGTCCATGAAACGCCCGAATGAGTTTAAGTATAAAGTGTGGACCCTTGATGATTGTTGATAAAGGATGATGACAAAGTTGAGCCATGACGTTAAACAAGGCGCTTCTTGGGAGGTAACCCAAGCATCTTTGATAATTTATTGGTTTGTTTTAAGTATGTTTGGTTATTGAAATTCTTAGGTAGTAATATGTTTATTTTAAGTTGAAAGACAATCATCACGACTTTCTCCCGAGGGCATGGTATGGCTTTGTTCTTGGTCTTGTTTCCATTGACGCAGTTGCATTATTTTGAAGATTGTTGTGTTTTGATTTTTGGTCTGCAGGTGGAAGTTAAAGAAGTAAAGATGTGAGAAAATGGCACTTGGAGTAGCCTCTACGAGTAGGCTTATGAGTCATAGTCACCACTACGACTTGTAGTCATGCTCGTATAGGGAAACAATGAGTATCGAAAGTTGATACACATACTACGAACCAACCTTATGATTCGTAGAGTCCTCTACGAGTTGTAAGTGGGGTTCGTTGTGCCCAGGTATGAACTAAATGTTTTTACAAATGTTGGATCTGCTATGAGACTGGGACCTATGAGTCATAGGGCACCTTATGACTCGTAGTCGAGGTCTCATAGCCTCGATCTGCAACTTTTTAAAAGGTGACTCGGTTTAATATAAAAGGGGTCAAAATAAAATTTGACCCCTGAATTCAAGTCATAAACCCTAAGCAACTGAGAAATCCCAAATCCCTCTTCATCATTCACTATTCCGAGAATAATCCTGGCTACCCGCATCATTTTCCAGTGTGTACTCTGATGAGGATACCATTCTTAAGGGTTTTGGCACATTTTTCCATCTACTTTACATTAGTTCAATTTTTCTACCATTCGGTTAGCTTCGTGATTAATTTTAACGCACTATTGTGGCGAGTTTCATTCGTTAGATGATTGTGTATCTAGTTTAATCATGAAGATTCATACCCATCTAGTGATGCTTAGGTCTAGACATTAAAACTAGGGTTTGAGTGCTTTGAAAATGTTGCTATGAATTAAGCTTTCTTAGAAATTCTTATGTGGATGGTCGTAGCTGTGAGAATAATAGTCCCGTAAATGTAGTGGGCAAATTATTTTCGGAGTGGGACTTTGGAAAGTGTGGGTGTGTTCATATGCCACATCTTGTTGTACTTAATTGAAAGTGTTTGAATTTCACATGCATCTCAATGGAATGTTTTGTTGATAACGAGTGTGAGTTTTGATATGAAATTGCTTTTGGTTTTATTTGATGTAATGCGAGATTGAATCCAATCTTTGGGGGTAATGGTTGTTATATCTGCATTATATTATTGTGGGTCTATTTGTGCGTCAAATTTATTGTATTGCTCTTATAATTGCCAATTCTTGGTTTGTATTTGATTTGTTTGTGGTTCTTGTAGGAATGTTATTGGCACTACATGTGCCATCAGTTTCCAGCTATGAGGCCCCTCTACGACTTGTAGGATCCCCTACGAGTCGTAGTGGTTCCTCGTAGCAGGCACCAGTCACCTGTGGTTCCTTCACATTTTTCATACGAGATCTACCTGTGACTTATAGCATCTACTATGTCTCATGGTAGGGGTCTCGTAAGTTTAATTAAGATTTCAAAAATATCTCTGGAATAAGGTACGAGGCCAGATTACGATTTGTACGCCACCTTATGAGTCATAACTACACCTTATATTTGATTTCAGATTGCATTTTCTCATAAACCTTGGTACTACGAGGCTAGAGTATGACTCGTATGATAACCTACGAGTTATACCTGCACCTCGTAGCTATAGACCTGCAATTGTATCAATGATTGTCTATATTTAAGTGTTTTTGGTTTCTTGTTCTTTGCTATGTGACCAATGTGTGATCAAACATCTTGAAGCTCACATTTGTTGTGTGGTTGGTTTGCAGATATCATGCCTCCAATTCCAATGGAGGTTGGTTGATGAATCCTCCGAGACTGAGAGATCCAAGGGCTTTTTAGAAGTTCACAGGGTCAGAATAGACCCCGAGGTAACGTACCTTAGACTCGGGCCCGTATAGCCCAGGCACCTATAGAAATTAATAGTGCATCCCAGTCTGACGAGGAGGTACGTGAGGGTGATGGAGCCAGTTCGGGAAGTAGTTTACCACAGATGACCCTCACACACTCGGGGTCTCAGAGTCCGAGAGCACCTCACAGGCTTAGAAGTCATAAGTACAATCACGACCCTCGGCCGACCCGAGATGATATGTTGTACGGATGAAGGAGATATATGACCAGGGGTTAGAGCCTAAGGGACAAGGTAACCAGTTCGACAATTCCATGAGGAGTTTAGGCTGAACAACTCGGGATTAGATAGGGTGTCAGGGTTAGATGCAGAGATGGATGAGCACAGACTACAATGGACTACACAACAGCTGGGCAAGTATGCCCCTTACATAGTCCATATGTTTTATGCGGTCTACCTTGCTATAATCCACCGAGCGTTACCGAAGAACAAGAAGCCGATTGAGCAACCTAGATTACGAGTGGTATCAGTCCGGGGTTAGAGAGTTGGCATCTCAGAGGAGACGATCCGATGGGTTTAGTGTGGGCCCACCTACAGAGTGTCTTAACCCATCGTAGAGTATGATGGTCACATTGACAAGATGAGGAGAGCGATGATTGAGAGGGACATAGGGGCCATAACCAAGCTATTGTAGTGGATTGCCAGCCAGATATGTAAGGAGGGTTTCGAGATGACTTGGGTCACAAACCACGCAGATCCAATAGTGAAAGCCCCCTTTCTTTTCAGGCCAAGTTTTGGTGGTCAATTATCCGTTGGCCTATCAGGACTACTTTCATGGGTAATGTGATCACCCTAGAGCGAGTTCTATTATTGGCCAGCATCCTAGCTGGTTAAGAGATAGATTGGGCTCAAATCATTCCTGAGCAGATTCATGAGTTAGCCGTCAGGACGAATACCTCACTACCATTTCCTGTTTTGATCCATCATTTGTGCAGTACAATAGGTGTTCCTATTTCCCCTACTGGGACCAGTATATATAGGCCACACGCACCATGGATCCCATCCTGATAAATGAGAATGAGAACCCGTTGGCCCCATCACGAGCAGCTCCTCCAACTGTCTTAGATCCATTCCTTGTTGAGCCTCAGACTCAGGGTTTTACTCTATCCTCTACTGGCACTACTTCAGCCACTGTAGAGCCTACGCCAGTTGTTAAAATTGATTCTACACCATCCTCCAGTAGTCTAGAACCAACAACATCCACATTAAAAGTTGATTCTCTTTTCCCTGCTATTGCTTTTCAGGCACTAGTGCACATGGTGGCTACAGCGGAGTCCAGGCTACAGGCTTTATCTGCACGAGTCAGATCATAGGTCAGCCAGACTGTACGGGACTTAGAGGAGAGGATAAAGGCATTCACCTGCAATTTGGTTGATAAGGGAGTTAGAGCAGTAGATGCCCAAGTGGATGCTTTCGAGGCGAGAGTCCAGCGGAGACTTGAGGGTGCTAGGCCTACTGACACGAGCGCAGTGATGAAGGAGTTAGCCAAGTTTAAGGCTGAACTATTGCAGATTTTAGCAGTCCCTATTGCAGTCCTAGAGGTGGCACCGGAGGGTGATGAGGTGTTTAACTATTTAGCTGACCGCCTACATGTCCTTGGGAAGAGGTCCCTTAAGCATGATGACCCAGAGATGATCCAGAAGAGGTCGAGACCTGAGGAGGAGCCGATACCAAGGCAGTAGTGTAGGAGTTGCAACTAATGATGGTTATACAGAGAGATCGGGAGCAACAGACCTCACATGGAGAAGGTAGCTCACATATAACTGCGACCTAGACTGCTGAGGAGGAGGTCGTGACCCAAGACCCTGCGAATTAGATTGATATCGGTGCTTGAGCACCATGATGTTTGACTTTTGACCCCAACCCTTATCTTTTATATATGGATACTTTGTTCTTTCTGTTAGACAATGTTTTTATTATGTTGGGTTTTGGATTTGTTTAAATATTTTATGTTGGATTTTGTTTTTACTTATGTTTTGGATGTTAGTTTTTGAAATATTGGTTTTTAATATGTTTATATGTATGTGTGTGTGTCTATATATATATATATATTTGTTATTTGGTATTCGTACGTTTCTTTACTTTGAGGATAAAGTATTCTATTTTGGTAAGGTGTGAAAAGTTATGGATTAATGTGAAGTTTGAGTAGCCTCGAGTCCATGACTTCCCTTATTTTTTATCCTAAGGTTTTCTTGCCGTATTTTTTTTCCTTGTGGATGTTTAATTTTTTGTTGAATCGGCATTTTTAGGTAGTGTAGATAATGTGTAAATACATAGTAGTATGTTCTCTTGGTGTATACATAGTCTTTAAATGCTTTTTTAATGATTTAAAAAATTAGGTACCCTCAAAATTCTTGAGATTGTGGTTATTGATGCATTCATGCATTTGGAATATCTGGCAATGTTTGTTCTAATAATGTGAAGGAAAGTGAGGCTAGAAGCATGACCTGTGAGTCTATACTTGATTGTGTGTGTGCAATGCTATGTGTATTGTGAGCTCATTTTGCCGTATTCATGCATCGTGTATGGACTCAGAACTTGTCTTAGTACTCTAAGATTGGTTTGGTGATGTAGTTGATTTGGATGGGATCTTAGGACTTTGTTCTATTAGTGAGCCCACTCTTGCCTAAATGACCTATCAAATGAGCGAGTGAATCCCTTGTTCCAAATTTTGAGCTTCTCAGGTACTCATTCTTTCTTGACTCCTTGATAGCTTAACCTTGTTTGTTGAAATACCTTGATATTGACCCTGGTCTATCCTTGAACATGTGAACTTTGATTGATACTAAAAGCCTAAGTTGAGAGTAGCTACAAATTATGGCCTTGGTTTGGGGAATAGATATTGTGTACTTCACCTTAGGCTAAAAGCCTAAGTTGCGGGTCACCTTTATTATGGTAAAGTAATAAAAATAAGGTGGTTAGTTGGGAAAGAAAGCAAGAAATGAATAATCATGAGCCGGATGAAGAAAAAGAAAAAGAAAAGTAACTCGAGTTGAAGAGATTAGCAAAAATGAGTTCAAAATTGAGGCACAGCTGAAAAAGAGAAAGAAAGTACCCGGGGAAACCTTGAAATGGCGGAATAAGGGTGGATTTAGTAAAAATGGTTGGATTATGAAGGTAAAAGTGTTGGTAAACATGGTTCAAGGATAGCTTTTAGTTACTAATTTCCTAAAATGCCATACCAAAGCCCCCTGAACTTATGTTACAATTCATTAAGTGCTAAAGTAATCCAAGTCCACTGTGTCACCAAACCGGAAGTTAAATATAGAGGCAAGCCTATGGTGTTAGTCATTTTACATAAATTTTAATTATGAGAGTGAGAATGCTTGTACAGTCCCTAAATTTTAAATGCTTTTTGAGTGAGTACGAGGGATGTCTTTTCTGTGAGGGGATTTGCACCACTTGATTAGCATATGACTATACCAGTGATTGTGGATGGTTGATGCCCCTTAACTTATCATAGTTGGGTTGCTGGATTCATCATTATGCTATATATACCAGTGATTGTGGATGGTTGATGCCCTTAGCTTATCATAGTTGGGTTGCCAGATTCATCATTGTGTTGTTGTTGTGCTTAGTGGCTTTGCAATCTTGTTTTGAAAATGAAAGTTGGGTACATAAATTAGAGTAATTGATATATATGCCATTAGTATAACTGCTATGTATTTCTTATTGTCTGCGTAGATTGAGTCGTTGCTTGAGGACAAACAATAATTCTAACTTGAGTGTTGATGTGTTGTCAAGATACAACATATTTGATGCCTAACACAAGGGATTTTGTGAGTTCTTAATGCGACTTTTTATGGGTTTTTGTATTTTTGTGTTGTTATTGCAAAAAAGGTAGGTTGGCATGATTTTGGAGGAAAATTGCAGATTTTGCTGAAGTACAGGACATACGAGCTCACCTACGAGTTGTATGGTGATCTCGTAGCAAGAAATAGAGATCAAAATTCAAAAATCTGCTAAGTAGAGGTCAGCTCTATGAGGACATCCTACAGGTCGTAGGTCCTTACTATGACTCATATAGGTGGACTTATAGCAGGAAACAGAGAGCCAAAACTTTGGACTAAAAAACTGAAGGCCTAGATTATGAGAGGAGCATACGAGTCGTAGCTCGAGCAACGACTCATACTAGAGGGTCATACCACTTGAGTCCAAAATACCAATAACCTGATACGAGACCTCGATTTCGACTCGTAGGGTGACCTATGAGTCATACCTATGAGGCGTACTAGCTGCCAACTGTCTTTTCTATGTAATTCTTATATAAATTTGTAAACACTATAAATACTTTAAGTTAGAAATTTATTTATTGAAGGTTCCTTTAAACATTCTCTCAAGAATATATTTGGGTTTTAGAATAGATTTTCATTTTCTCTTGAAAAACCCACTTTTGGGGATTGCAAATCTTGCTTTGTACTCATTATCAATCTATCAAGCTTATGGTTTGCAACTTGTGGTGTCTTCACTCTTCATTGCTTTGGGTAAAGTTCTCAACTATGTCTTGTATTTGCATTTTTGTTGGTTTTGCCTTAGCCATGAGTAGCTAAGCACCCACAACTTGGGGTTGTGGGAACCATGGTTAGTTGACTTGAGATGACCTGGGTTTATTGCATTTCTATGATTGCGGTCTTTCTTGTATTGTCTATAGCTCTTCATTATGATTCTTGTTTGGTGGTGGCCAACAACAAACCCCCACCTACTATCACGATCCCGACCAAGGTAGTGATGAATAGGAAAAAGGAAGTAGATACAGGATTCAATTGATGTGTTCTCGTCTAATCAACCAAACCTGACCAAAGGGAGATTGACTGGGACAATAGGTAACGGTTAGTTGGCACACCATGGTTGCCAACCAAGCACCACGGTGAAATTCAACCTTCACCTTCACATGATAGCCAGAAGAACGTAAGTTACCGTCCTGCATGTGAATTTCCAATTATAGTTATATGGTCTAGGGTAATCGAGTCAACGAACCATGGGGAGCACAATTTCCAAGTTGTCCCTAAAATTGAATGTTTTCTTGCATCGTAGTATAGTATTTATTTTTGTTTTTCTTCTGCCATCACAAATTCCCCCTATTTAGAGATTTTAGTTATAGACACTCGAAATGATTGATAGTGAATTCTTGTAGTCAAACCCTCTATCCTTGTTAATATGTCCCTAACCTTCGGTTAGGTTAATTGCTGACAGCAACCACTTTCTTATTGGGGCGTGAACATCATCAGTGGACAATCTCAATTAAATGTAATCATAACAAAGCAATAAGACTAGTATGAGAAAAAAACTAATCAGACAATACCCAAGTCATCATCCCAAATCTTGTTTATGAAGCCTCTAATGAAGCTGTCTAGATAGTACTGTGATAGGTCATGGCTAACCCAAATCAAAGGAAATAAAGTACTAACTCAAGCTAGATGAAATTTAAAAGGGCATCCTCCGAAAGCAGAGGAGGACTCACCAATCAACTAGATGAGATTAGATCCTCAACAATTCATTTGCTGATGATATCTAACACCTGTCTTTGCATCATGAAAAGATGCAAGTCCAAATAGACGTTAGTACATGGAATATACGAGTATGTAAAATAGCTGAGTGAAACAAATGTAGGTAGAATAACAATAACTCAAAATGCTTAGTCAAGATGTTAAATGTCTATCTAAAGTTAGAATAAAGAGTAGACAATGACCAATCAATACAATCCAAATCAATTCAATCCAATCAAGTCAGCGTACTATCACTATGGAACTTATCTGGGAGTTTCTCTTAACCAACAACAATCACTTATGAGCCAGTGATTGTACAACAATCTTATTGATGTTACCACAACCAGTCAGTACATGCCAGAGTAAATAATGAATCGATTCATAATGGATCCAATCAACCAACTCCTCTTTTATTTCAGGACCCTATCAGGAGGAACATCTGACTTAACAATTTCAATCCTCTCCTATGTTTGACAACATAGTTATTGAGTTGGAGTTAGATTTACTCTTACTTAATTCGGTGCTCGATACTCCTCCTAATACTCAATGCTCATAGATACTCAATCAAGTAGTCTCATCGGGCATTTGCCAACTCAATTCATCACATCAACTATTGACTCTTTGATTAGAAACATTTTTTTAGGATTAGCTCACGACTCATCAAGACTCTCTATCATGCATCCTTTTGTCTCATAATATTTGGGAAAACAAAGTAATATTAAACCATTTGGGATTCTATAGACTCTTTAGGTTCAAATTATATTCAATGCACACTCATTTAAATGAAATATATAAAAATAATGAGAATTTATGCTAGGGTCCATGTAGTATGGAAAAAAAAATCTATTTTAAGTATTTAATTCTTAAAAATGGTAATTCATGCAAGATTATGTAGAAATACATTAGAATTTAAAAAAAACCTTAAAGGAACAATCATGGGAGACTCAATTCACTCATAATTCCATCAATTCGGGTTATGCGATACATGGAAGAACATAATCCATGTTTTAGTTAGCCTTAAATACCTGGTAGTTTTAAATCTTAAACCAGCTTGGAAATACTCACAGGGTTATCTTCAAACCCTATCCTTTTTCTCCCTTGGAATCTTTCTCTAAGTTCTGAGAGAGTGTTTTAGCATAAAAAGGTTGAACTGACATGCTTAGGACTTTATCTAGGTGTAAAAAATCAAGTTTAGGCTTTGAAAGGATGGAAAAAGACCAAAATAATCTTTCTTAAAAAGCTATCTAAAGTCATCAACGATCCCATCTACAACCCATAGAAACTTCCATGGCCCGTAGGGATCCTCCCGTAAACTTTTAGGCCAATTTCGAGGTCTCTAGATCAATACCACAAGCCTGTAGAAGTTTCTACAACCTATGTATTGGTCCGTGTAGTTAGGCGTACTTATATGCCTTATTAGACAACAATGCCCATAAATAGAGTGAATTCAGAGGACAAATTAATAGAGTCTAGGTGTTTGTGTATTGTTTTCTCGTATTTTACTGATGTAGGGCCAAGTGGACCTGTTGGTTGTGTATCTGCAGGATTTTACTTTGATTGGGAAGTTCGAGGTTAAAGCTGGACTCGATGTAAGAACATAGCCCGGAATGGGAATATGAAGATCACTAGAAGCAACCAAAAGACCAAAAGTCCATGTGCAAACTGGGGAACAAGGTTGTGGAAGCTGTAAAATGCAAAAAAAGGTGTGAAACCCAAAGGCGGTGCAAGGTACACATCGCAGACCTGTTCAAAAGTGTGCAATATTTTATAGTCAGCTAATTAAGCGAGAACGTAGGAAAACAAGGGGCTGCGTCGCAGACCTGAGGACCCGATGTGAAAGTCGAAAAATTGGATCTTTATTATTTTTTATCTTACACTTTAGGTTTTAAGTTGAGTTCTTACACAAGAACTACAAGAGGAGGTGACGGAGAACACTTTTCCACATTACTTTCATTAGTTTAATGTTTAGATTTTGGTTTTTGATGTTTTCCTCTTCATTCATGATGTATTCCACGTCTATGAGTGGCTAAGCCTCCATGTTCTGGGGTTGTAGCCATAGACTATGTGTAGTTCTTAACTTTTGACATCTATGAATGGTTTCTTTCGATTATCCCTACGTTATTTATATCTATACTTCAAAGTCTGGCCAACTAGGGAGTAAAATTGTTGTTCACTCTGGATTCGAGAGATGTTGGAGTGGATAGAACAGAATAGCTTAGGGATCTTGTTCAACACTAGGAAACTAGGTTGATTCATGTAATGGAGACCTGTGACAACTACCCTTACACCTTGCTTGGTTCATATACGGGAAGATAACTTTAATGCATTTTTATTGGTCTATCTATCCCTACTCAACGATGTAGTTAGACAGTCAATAACGGTAGGCCGGTAGAGGCGTGCAACCCAGTTTAGGTATATTAAACCCCTTGAATCAATAATCAAGAAATCAGATGCAAAGAGATATTGTTAAGACTAGGCATAGTCAGAAAGGTTACAACCCTAGAATTGCATCTTTAATTGATATCTTCTGTGAAAGTCTTATTGGTTCATTAGAAGGTATTTCTTTTACAATTTATTTTCCATTAAACAACAACTCTTTTTACGAAAAGCACCATAGATGTGATAACCAAGAGAAAGCACGAATTACATTCAAATCCCTTGGGTTTGAAAAATCAACTCCTTACTCAAGACCATTGTATTACTTATGAGACCACATACACTTGCTTGTGCTAGGGAAGCAATAAGTTTTTAGCGCTGTTGACGGGGATTTTGAAACAAATTTGTTCATTATCAAAGTTATCTTGTTTTGTGGTGATCACTACATTTAATCTTAGTGGTGCTTTTGTGCAGGAAAACGAGTTCTAAACTGGAAGATCAAGACTCTTGTTTTCGTCAATCAAAGAGGAGAGTAGGAGTTTTATCTGAAACACTGCCAATTGAATTGGTTGAGCTGGAGGATCAAGAGGACAATAAGGTGGATGTTGATCCTATTGTAGAAAATATGGCAAACAACAACCCACCCACACCAGTAGCACCTACTGCTGATACAACACCAGCATCGAGGCCAGTAAGGGACATAAAAATCCCAAGAACTACAAATGTCACGAGTTATTTTGTTAAACCTGAGCTTGGTGGCCAGTGGGAGATCAAGCAGAATATGGTCCATTTGCTTCACTCTACTGGGAAATTCACAGGGTTTCCTCATGAAGACCCACAAGTCCATCTTCAAAACTTTCTTGAGATTGTTGATACTTTCATTCCCATGGGGGTGAATCATAGCTATGTGAGGATGACTTTGTTTCCCTTATCACTGTTGGGGAAAGCCTGGAGGTGGTTAAAAATTGAGCCACCTAACTCCATAGTATCCAGGGATGATTTGGCTCGAAAGTTTCTCATTAGATTATTCTCATCGGGCAAGACAACCAAGCTAAGAAGCGAGATCCTGAGTTTCAAGAAGGGGCTGGCGAGAACCTATATCAGGTGTGGGACAGTTTCAAAACTCTAGTGGTAAATTGCCCACACAATTGCCAAGCTAACAAGGTATTGGTTCACACCTTCATTGAAGGGTTATTACCCAATACCAAGATTCTTCTTGATTTAGCTGCTGAGGGTCAAGCGTTGGAGAAGACATTTGATGAATTATACGCTCTTCTAAACAGAATTGCTCAGGGCAACCCAGAATGGAATGAAGGATCCAACAGACCAATAATGCAGAAACAAGTTGGGGTTTGGAGATTAATGCTATAAACAACCTGCAACCCCCAATGTAAGCGATCCAGAATATGATGACTACGAACTTCAATAACAAGGCATTGGGGCTAGAATAACAGATTCCATTGTCAGTAGGGTAGCAGCAAGCTCCCGTGAATATGCTACAACAACAGCCATCGGGTTGGTGTGATGTATGTGGGGGAGGAGATCATATGGCTGAATCTTGCCGATCCGATCCTGAGGCAGTAAACTTTGTGGGAAATGCTAACAGGGGAGGCTATCAAGGATTCGGGGACATTTATAACCCAAATTGGAGGAACCACCCAAACTTCTCATGGGGTGGAAATCAACAAAATCATGGGCCACCCCAGCAAAGACGATATGGGCAAAAATGCAGATCAGAATTAGCCGGTCCAACAGCCTGCAAGATAGGCTAGTCCTAGCACCATGACTGATAGTGAGGTGCTGAGACAGATCTTGGCCAAGCAGAACATGCAAGAAGAAGAAATCAAAAGGAACAAACAAGATCTGCTAAACCTAGAAAAGTAGTAAGGACAATTGGCCACTTTAATAAATTCCAGGCCTCAAGGAGGCTTGCCAGGAAATAGTAATCCCAAACCAAAGCAAGTGAATGCAGTAAACATATGGATCGAAGGCCTTTAATGGAATTGATTCCCAAGCAGAAGAACGTGGAGGGGAAAAATGCTACACAGGACTCTAAGGCTTACAATCCCGGCCTAACTATTGACGAAGCCACACCAGTACCAAAACCTCCTCCCCCGTTCCCACAAAAGTTCAAGAAGAAGAAAGAGGATGACTGTTTGCAAAAATTCATCGGGCTGCTAAAACAGGTACAAATTAACTTACCTTTAATTTATATTGTGCAGGGGATCCTAAAATATGCTAAGTATGTCAAGCACATCGTTGCTAATAAGACCAAATGGGTGGAGTACAGTTTATGTCAAGGACATCATTGCTAATAAGACCAAATGGGCGGAGTACGAGACTGTGGCATTAACAGAGGCCTGCAGCTCCAAGATTCTTAATAAATCACAGTTGCCCGCCAAATTACAGATCTAGGAAGCTTCACTGTGCAAGTAACCATTGGGAACCATCTGAATGCTAGGGGATTATATGATCTTGGGGCTAGCATAAACCTCATGCCCACGTCTTTGTTCTTAAAGCTTGGGTTTGGAAGGTCGAAGCCCACAATAATTGTATTTCAACTAGCATATCTGTCTGTGGAGAGGCCGAATGGAGTAATAGAGGATGTCTTACTCGTGGACTTCATCATCCTGGATCTTGAGCCAGATCCTGAGGTCCCATTCATACTCATGCGCCTATCCTTGGCTACAAGAGGGGCGTTAATTGATGTTGCAGCAGGGCGACTCAACATGCAAGCCCATGACAAGGTAGAGGTGTTTGATGTCTACAAAGCAATGAAGCTACCAGATATGTATGAGGAGCTAGCAGCTATACTAGTAATAGACACTGCAGTGGCTGTGAGCCAGGTCGAGATTGAAGACCTACTAGCCAGGGTACTGTTAAATCAAGGGCTAGTGGATGATGCAGAAGCTAGACAGATCGAGAGTGTGCTGAATGCCACAATTTGAGTATGCTAAATAAGATAAGTGAACCCTTGAACAAGGTGTTGGGACCACCTCTTAAACCCCTCATTGGAAGAAGATCATAAGTTGGAGTTGAAGCAACTACCGTCATATCTCATGTATGAGTTTCTCGGGAAAAATAATACATTGCCTGTATTCTTGTTTGCTTCCTTGACTGCAGCCCAGGTAATAGCAGTTGTTGTGGTGTTGAAAAAGTGAAAGAGAGCCATGGGGTGGCAGATGTCTGACATCGATGGTGTAAGCCCATCTTTCTGCATGCACAGAATATTCATGGAGGAGGGCCATAAGCCTGTGGCTCAACTGCAAAGGAAGCTTAACCCAATCATGAAGGAGGATGTCAAAAAGGAGGTGATAAAGTGGCTGGATGCAGGGATCATCTTCCTCATATCAGACAACAAATGGGTAAGCCCTGTTCAATGTGTCCCTAAGAAGGGTGGGATAACGGTTGTCACCAATGAGAATAACAAGCTGATTCCAACAAGGATGGTGATGAGATGGCGAATCTGCATGAACTATAAGAATCTGAATGATTCCACCAGGAAAGATCATTACCCTGTACCTTTCATTAACTAGATGTTGGATTGACTTACTGAGTAGGAGTATTATTGCTTCCTGGATGGGTACTTAGGGTACAACCAGATCACCATTGCACCCGAAGACCAGGAAAAGACAACTTTCACTTGCTAACATGACACGTATGCCTTCAAGCGTATGCCCTTTGGGTTGTGCAATGCACCAGCCATATTCCAGAGGTGCATGATGGCGACCTTTCATGATATGGTGGAGAAATTTGTGGAGGTGTTTATGGATGATTTTTCTGTCTTGGGGGATTCATTTGAGAGCTGCTTATAGAATTTGGATAGTGCTTGCTAGATGTGAGGGGACTAAGCTTGTCCTTAACAGGGATAAATGTCACTTTCTAGTTAAGGAATGGATAGTATTAGGCCATAAAGTTTCCAAGAAGGGGTTGAAGTAGACAGAGCAAAGATAGAGGTGATCGACACGCTGCCACCACCGGTGACGGTCAAGGGAATCCGATGCTTCTAGGATATGCAGAGTTCTACTATAGGTTTATCAAAGACTTATCAAAGATTGCGAAGCCATTATGCGTCTTATTGGAGAAAGAGGTACCGTTTCACTTTGACGAATCTTGTTTGTAGGTATTTTAGACACTGAAGAAGAAGCTACTGGAGGCTCCAATCTTGGTAGCACCCTATTGGGGTCCTTCATTTGAGCTCATGTATGACGCCAGTGATACAACAATGGGGGAAGTACTAGGGAAGCACATAGATAAAGTCTTTCGCTCCATATACTATGCCAACAAGACCTTGGATGTAGCACAGGGCAACTATACAGAACTGAAAAGAAAATGCTGACACCGGTGTATGCATTTGATAAATTTAGAGCTTATTTAGTAGGGACACAAGTGGTGGTGTTCACAGACCAAGCTGCGGTGAAGTATTTGTTCAACAAAAAGGATGCCAACCCTCGCTTGATCAGATGGATCTTATTACTCCAAGAGTTTAACATCGAAATCAGAGATCAGAAAGGGAGTGAAAACTAAGTTGTTGATCATCTATCTCATCTAGAGACTGATGCTCACATAGGTGAGTAACCACAGATCAGAGAAGAGTTTTTTGAAGAGCAGCTATTAGCCATTGAGGTGGAACAATTACCATGGTATGTAGATATTGTAAATTACTTAGTAAGTGGTATGTTCCCACTGGATGCAACATATCAGCAGAAGAAGAGGCTGACCCATGATGCAAAGGCTTATGTCTGAGATGAACCGTACCTATTCAAGCAGGGAGCTAATCGCATAGTAAGGAGGTGTGCTCTAGAGGCAGAGATGAAGCTGATTCTAGAGAGGTGTCATGCCTCTCCATATGGAGACCATCATGGTGGTGACCGGACAATGCATAAGGTATTACAATCTGGTTTCTTCTGGCACATCCTATTTAAGGATGTTGTTCAATTCTCCAGGGTCTGTGATGTATACCAATCGATAGGTACTATATCCCGGAGGCATGAGATGCCCTTAAACAACATTCTGGAAGTGGAGATCTTCGACGTTTGGTGCATTGATTTCATGGGGCCATTCCCACAATCATTCGGGTTCCACTATATTTTGGTAGCTGTGGACTACGTTTTCAAATAGGTAGAAGCAGCAGCCATTCTAACCAATGATGCGAAGGTGGTGAGCAAGTTCCTCCGCAAGAATATCTTCACTCAGTTAGGAACCATTAGGGCCATTATTAGTGATGATGGTACCTATTTCTTAGACCAAACTATGAAGAACTTGCTGGAAAAATATGGGATATGGCACAAGGTAGCCATAATATATCACCCGCAAACCAGTGGGCAGGTAGAGGTGTCCAACTAGGAGGTGAAGTAGATATTGTAAAAGACTGTGAATGCCACCTGGAAATATTGGACAGAAAAGCTAGATGAAGCATTGTGGGCGTATCAGACTACCTACAAGACCCCAATCAGAACCTCTCCATATATGCTAGTGTATGGTAAGGCCTATTATCTTCTTGTAGAGCTCGAGCATTAGGTGTATTGGGCGACTAAGAAGATGAATCTTGACCCTGAGCTTATTGGAAGAAAGAGACTTGAGCAACTGGAGGAGTTAGATGAATTTTGGCTCTAATCGTATGAAAATGTTAAGCTCTATAGGGAGCAGACAAAGAAATGGCACGACTGGCACATAATCAAGAGAAACTTCGAGCCGGGCCAATAAGTATTACTAATTAACTAACGTCTTAAGTTGTTTCCAAGAAACTTGAGGTCCAGATAGAGTGGACCATATGTGGTGGTAGCGACTACACCTCATGGTGCAGTAGAGCTAAGAGAAATGGCCATGAAACCAAACCTTTTTGGTGAATGGTCAATAGGTCAAACACTACTATGGTGTGGATGTGAATCAAATAGTTGAGGCCATTGAGTTGGCCAAGAATGATTGAGCAAAACATGCGTCATGCCATAACGTTAAATTAGGTGCTGCACGGGAGGCAACACATGGTGAGGGCAACGTAGTTGTGTTTTATTTTCCGTTTTGTCTTTTGAAAAATAAAAAATAAAAAAAATAAAATAGATCCCTTACTAAAAGTGAGAAAGTTGCCTCTGCATTGCGGACACTACACACTCTTGTGTAAAATTTTCACTCCTCAATTCCCTAAGTTCCTTTAGGAATTCATAATGTTTTCTGGTTCTAATCCATCGATTTAGTGTTTTTGAAGCATGTCTAGGTGTTCATGTAATTTTTCGGGGCCCAGAACAGAAAAATCGGATGTTCATTGTTGCTCAAAATAGTAAGCATTCTCGATGATACCGCGATGTGAATCCATCATGGATGCCTACTATTTCTGACCCTAGATGGTAATGTCATTAAGTGTTGGTCCGCGTTCACTCCGCATCGCGGATCAAATGCGTACCCTCATAGTTTCTGCGCCCAGGTAAGCGATTTTTGTTAAGTGTGCATTCACGTCGCCTCCGTGTCGCAGAGCAAATGTGAGGGCTTACTTTTCTACAGTCACGATAGAATTCATTTAAGTGTTACTCCGGAGATACCTCCGTGATGGGGAGCAAATGCGGTGCAGTGTAAAATTACCTGATTGCAGACGTGGCCTCCACCTTTTTAATTACCCTAAACCAGTTTTTTAACCTCTTTAATAGAAACCCTTGACCCCATTTCCTTCATATTTTTTTCCCTATTCTTCATCTCCTTCATCGTTTTCTTCCATCTTCCCCTATTTCTTTTTCAAATTCGATCGCTTCTACACCACAGGGGTTCAATTTGCATCGCACTTTGCACACTCAACAAGCAAGGTACATTCTCTTAACCTCAATTTCATGTGATTTCCATTGAATTTTGGTCAAATTTTTTCCCCTAATCGTGTGAAATTGTAGGTGGGGAATTTGGGTTTCTTCTTGTTCTCTGCTAATTGTTGAATGTTGGGTGGGTATAACTTGAGAATAATCGTTCTTGGGGGAGAGTTGGTGTATGATTTATGGAGGTGAAAACTCTAGGTTGAGATTTGTACCCAAAATTCACAAAAATTGGGGATTAGGTGTTCTTCTCCATGTTGGGGTCAAATTGTTGGTTATATGATTGGGTCGTGCCAAATAGTTAAGTGTGGGGTTGAACTTGTAGGATGTGATAAAGAAGTGTTCTTTTAACTGTCAAAATATGGAGATGATTAGGGTTTTTTGAGGATTAGATGCTTGTGATTGGGGCAGTAATGGGTGGTTCTCACCATAAATTGTGCCTATGTTCGACTGTGAGGTGGTTTGTGAAGGGGCTTCTGTTGTGCATATTTTTTAAGGGTGTTACCACACCCTGATATTGAAAGATCCTTGAGAATGAAGGAGGATATCGTGTTGTGTCTGTACGACTATTTGTAAATAGTTGTTGGGTATGCTTTGTATTTGGTGAATCCCTTATTGTGCGTACGAATAGTGTCTTTTTGTAAAGGGTGAAAGCCCTAGCTGGAATTCGTCGAGGTATGGGGATAACTTGGGGTGTCTTGGGTGCCTTTGTAATATTTTATGCTTGATTTATGGGAGCTATATTGATATATCCCAAAGCTTACGTGCGAGGTCCCCAATTTCATGTAAGCTCTGATTTTACATTTGTGCTTTGCAGGAAAGATGTCTTCAAGAGCACGCCGAGGCGGATCGTCTAGCAGGACCAGAGATACCAACACAAAGGAACGGCCGCAAGATATCCCGGATGTGCCCAAGGATACTAGGAGGGGTCAGAAACCTCAATATAGGGTCAACAGAGAGGGAAGAAGGTTGTACCAGTCTCATGATGAGACGAAGTACTATCCCGATGTTCTTATTGACGTAGAGTCCCTTTGGGACAAGTTCCCCTAAATTCTAAACCATTACAATCAATTCAGTTTGGGTTTCTTGTTCCGACCACCTATGCTTGCAATCAGAGCTTAGTGTGGGAATTCTACACCAATATGAGTGAAGAACGATGGTCCCAAACGGTTATTGTTCGTGGTTTGGAGGTTAACTTCTCATCTATGGCAATCAATCGGATCTTGGGCACCCCCAAAGAGGCCTTAGAAGGAGAATTTAATGAGTTATACCATCGCCCTCCCTACCAAGATATCAGGCACACTATCTCTGGGCGGAGGTCCATGACGAGATGGGTTCGACATGCTGAGCGGGCTATCACCTCTCTTTTCCTTTCACTCACATGTCCAGAGAGGCTAGAGTCCTAGTGAAGATCGTGATGCACCTTCTTTCTTTCTATGGCAACACTTTACCAATGTGATGAGAGATAGAGTTTAACTCACGTATGCAATCATGAGGGCTATGCAGTTAAACTACGGGGCATCTTCAGACTAGCGATGCGGAAGGCGAAGACTAATAAGGGTTGCAAGTATGCCTTTGGTGGCCTTATTACTGCTTTGTGTCGTGACATAGGTGTCCCCGAGGAGGAGGCAGACTACTGCCCGGTCATTCAGGCCCCCTAATGTTGCAACTAACATTAAGGGGCCTGACATACACACAGGCCCAATCCTGTCTACAGCAGAGAAGGCCTACCGGGAAGAGTTGATTATGGGTCATATGTATGACCTTGAGATGTTGAGGCACCAGACTGGTGGCCGGCCTTCCATGAGAGAGGAAATACAAGAGGTTGATAGGAAATACCCACTAAACAATCATGCCAAACCCATGATACACAATGGACCCTGGTTCATTGAGCCAGTGGATGATGACATTCCTGCGGACCCAGGGGAGGAGCATGTGGACTAGGATGATGAGGAGGCTAAGTAAGACAACATAGCTGATGCACCTCTGGTGTATGTAGGCGGTGAGCCCATCCTACCAGGTCCTGGTGATGCTTGAGCACCCAGTTCCTACCTTGTAGGTTATGTATGGTTAGCACTGAGGGCAGTGCTACATTTAAGTATGGGGTGGGAATTCCTTTGTTTGTGATGATGCTTCGATTAGTCTATTCTGCCATGTATTAAGACAATATGTTTTTATTTCTGCTTTTTGTTTATGTTTGGACATCTTTTAATTTTGTTGGGTCTGTAAATATTGGCTAACTACTACTATGATGCATGGATGCTTTTATGTGATAATTTGTGAATACATAAGATTTTTGGTAGTTGTATGCATATTGATATTAGCTGTGTGTTAGTCATAGTTGAGTGATGGGAGCCCTATGATGGCTGGATGACGACCATCCTAAGGGCATTCGTCAAATCGAGTTCATATAGAGTGTGGTAGTATGTAAACGAGCATTGAGCGCGAACATTTGAACATAGTTAAGGGTGAGTGTTTGAACCTTGTGAATCATGGGGTATGCATGCTTAATTAGATGAATTCATGGGAAAACCACAATAGCAACTCTAGTGCTAACCTTGTGATGAAAATGTGCCATGTGTGAGTAAGCTAATTATAAGTCGCAGTTGCGATAGGTTCGAGAACTTGCCCGGTATGTAGATTAGACTCGAGAAGAATTAGAAATAGAGGAAATGATCCAGGCATTTCAATGAATGACAGAATCAATCCTAGTTATCCCTATTGAGCCTTAGCCTATTCTTTGTCTAACCACATTTCAAGCTAATCACTTTTCTTGATGAAATACCCAATTTTGATCATGATTCCCTTGCGCTCGAGCACACTGAATAAGAAAAGAGGGATTGGGAGTGGACACCCGAGAGGATGTGAAATAAGAAAGTGTCAAAAGAAAAAAAAGAAAAAAAGTGAGTAGTTTAGTAAGAGTCTCCCAAAATAGTAGGGGTCCGCATTGCTTCCGCGTCGCGGAGCAATCGCGGATGCACAATATTTTGGGCCTAAACTTTGCCAGTTAATATAGTCATGGTCCGCGATGCCTCTGTTTCGCGAATCCATCACGCATGCACACTGGAATAAAAATATAATAAGAAATAAATATTTTCTTGGTTTCTTTTAATTATTTCCCTTGGCTTAGTCAGTGTTTGTTTAGGGTGTCCACTTGTTAATAGGGGGTTATATTGTGGTTAGATTAAATAGATAGGAGTACTCACAGTTTTAATTCAAGAAGGGTAACAAGGGTTGTGAGTAAAAGGGGCATGAAAAGAGGGGAAGTGTATGCTACAAGCGCATGGGAATTTAACTGTGTCAACCATATCCATAAATGTATCCCACCTACTCTCAACCTACCTTATAGCCAGACAAAGTCTTACGTGATCCTCTAAGGAAAATTCCAACCAGGTTTACTTTTACATTAATTGCAAGCTTGTGGAATCTTGAAGCAATTTGAGGAATCTTTTCTAAGCATTGGAGTTGTTTGTATACCCAGTCTCGATCTTTTTGCTGGATTTATAGTGATGTGCATAGGTAATTCTTCTTTGTGAGGGCACATGATCATTCAGGGTTTGAAACTAGATTAATTGTTAAATATTCTGCATGAGTCCGCATGTATATATGAGTGTAAGGAGCAAATGGTTTACGCCCAAGGCATTAGAAGTGTTCACTGTGATTCATAGAGTTCGATCGTATGATGGATAGTGTACATACTACTGTAGGGAGTCTTATGCATGTGTAGTGGTTTGCCCAAGGACGGACAAAACTCTAAATGCGGAGTGGTGATCTTAGGCATATTTATATGCCTAATTAGCCAATAATGCCCATAAATAGAGTGAATTCAGAGGACAAATTAATAGAATCTAGGTGTTTGTGTGTCGTTTTCTCGTATTTTGCTGATGCAGGGCCAAGTGCGCCTGCTGGTTGTGTGTCTACAGGATTTTGCTTTGATTGAGAAGTTCGGGGTTAAATCTGGACTCGATGGAAGAACACAGCCCGGAACGGGGAACACAAAGATCACTAGAAGCTACCAAAAGACCAAAAGTCCATGTGGCAAACCAAGGTACAAGGTTTTGGAAGCTGTAAAATACAAAAAAAGGCGCGAAACCCAAAGGAGGTACAAGGTCTGTGTCGCAGACCTGTTTAAAAGTGTGCAGAATTATCCAGTCATCAAATTAAGCAAGAACATAGGAAAACAAGGGGTCCGCATTGCAGACTTGAGGACACGATTTGGAAAAGTCGAAAAATAGGATCTTTATTATTTCTTTATCTTAGACTTTAGGTTTTAAGTTGCATTTTTTTGCAAGTACTGCAGGAGGAGGCGATGGAGAACACTTTTGCACCGTACTTTGGTTAGTTTAATCTTTATATTTTGGTTTTTGATGTCTTCTTCTTCATTTATGATGTATTCTACGTCCATGAGTGGCTAAGCCTCCATATTCTGGGGTTGTATCCACAGACTATGTGTAGTTCTTAACTTTTGACATCTATGAATGGTTTCTTTCTATTATTCCTATGTTATTTATATCTATACTTCAAAGTTTAGCCAAGTAGGGAATAAAATTATTGTTCACTCTGGATTTGAGAGATGTTGGAGTGGATAGAACACAATAGCATAGGAGGCTTGTTTAATACTAGGAAACTAGGTTGATTAGTGTAACAGAGACCTGTGACAACTACCCTTACACCTTGCTTGGTTCATATATGGGAAGATACCTTTAATGCATTTTTATTAGTCTGTCTATCCCCACTCAACGATATAGTTAGGCAGTGAATAACAGTAGGCCGACAGAGGCGTGCATCGCTATTCAGGTATATTAAACCCCGTGAATCAATAATCAAGAAACTAGACGCAGAGAGATATTGTTAAGACTAGGCAGATTCGGAATGGTTACAACCTTAGAATTGCATATTTAATTGATATCTTGTGTTAAAGTCATATTAGTTTATTAGAAGTTATTTCTTTTACAATTTATTTTCCATCAAACAACAATTCTTTTTACTAAAAGCACCATAGATGTGATAACCGAGAGAAAGTATGAATTACATTCAAATCCCTTGGGTTCGACAACCTAGCTGCTTACTCAGGACCACTGTATTACTTGTGAGACTGCGTACACTTGCTGTGCTAGGAAAGCAACAATCCGTAAAGTCTAGGACCAAAAATTTGAATTTTTAGGACTTTTTCCATGAGTTAGCAGATGAGCCATATTTTTTTCCACGGCCCATATTAGGTTTCATATAAGAACTTTGCACCTATTAATCTCAAGTAAAACAGCCATAAAGTTTGACTCTAAGCTTCAAATGAGGTAAACTCAGTTGCGTTGGAAGGCTAATTCAAAGACCTTTCATTTGGTAGGTCATGGGCCATCTAATTCTTTGTTTGCTAGGATTAAGATCATATAAACTCGACTCTTGCATAATCTAATACTAGAAACTCAATTTGTAGAGATGTTTTAAACTCGTCTAAGTACTAGAGGTATCTTATGACCCTAATCCACTTCCCATGTATAAGAATGAGTCTTGAAACATAGGTGCATGTAAGAATAGATTTACAGGGTGTCACAATATCTCCCCCTTGGGATCATTCGTCCTCAAATGAAGAGTAAGGATAGACTCACGACACGAATAACAATCAAGACTCTTCTCAATACTCAATCAACCAATCAAACTATCATCCAATCAACAATATAGGCAATCATTATTCAGACTCAAGAATAGACAAAAAAAACTCAAGTTAAGGGTAGGATATTAGCCTTAATATTCTCATAATTAGGCAAGAATAGATGCGGGTATCTAGTCTTTATATCCTCTTCAGTTTCCCATGTAGACTCTTCAACAGATTGACTTCTCCATAACATTTTCACAGAAGCTACCTCTTTAGTTCTAAACTTACAAAATTGACGATCAAGGATTTGGACTAAGATCTCTTTATAACTCAAATTATCCTTCATTCCTATACATTCGACAGGCATAACCAAGGACAGATCTCCCAAATACTTCTTAAGCATAGAAATGTGAAAGACTAGATTTACAGCTGCCAGCTCTTATGGTAGTTCTAACTATAAGCTACGTTTTCCACTCTTTTCACAATTTGGTAGGGACCAATGTATCAAGGACTCAACTTTCCCTTCTTTCTAAATCTCATTGCACCCTTCACGGGTAACAGATTCAAGTATACCCAATAATTCACTTCGAACTCTAGGTCCCTTATCCTAATATCAGTTTAGAACTTATGATGACTTTGTGAAGGTCTCAATCTCTCTTGAAAAACCTTTACCTTTTTCATAGCTAGATGTACCAAATCTATCCCAATCAACCCTATTTCACCTATGCTGAACCACTTGATTGATGATCTATATCTCTATAATAGAGGGCTTCATAAGGAGCCATTTGGATGCTCGAATTAAAGCTATTGTTATTGAGGGAAGAAGTGATCATGAAAAACAGCTTTAAATTCTTCCCATTCTACAGGCTCCAAATTCGCACCCCTACTCTCCTCCCATTGGTTGTACCAAACATTAGTAACATCCATCAATTGGTAGGAAGCAAGCTCCACTCCCTCAAGTTCATCAACATGCATCACTTTAAGGACCTTGTACATTTCATCAATTAAGTTTTGCAGGTCCTCTTCCACCTTTGACCCCCTATACCTAACGGGTTCATCCACAAGAAGTCTCTAAGTCGAGTTGTAGCTGAGGGCTCTTGTGATCTCGAACTAGGAGCTTGTTGATCCCGACTGTTACCCTGTGAGGCTACCAACTTAGTCCGCATGGTGAATGGCTCCCCTAAACTCTTCCTCTCTAGTGGGAGCTAGCTGGAGCTGTGTAGGGGCGTTTATGGGACCTCAGCAGTCCTAAAAGGCCGTCCCCATCTCCTTGCCTCTGGCTGGACCGGGACCTCAGGTTGGGTGTTCTCAGCAGCTGGGGCTGCGACACTCTCTGAGTAGCTATTCTCTTTGGCAGTATTTTCTATAAATATATAATGCACTAGTTAAAATGAGATTTCAATAAAGTTAAACTCTATTGCACGAATCCAGATCATAGAAGAAGGGTAATACTTGCTAATGTCCTATAGCCTCTTGGTTATGCAGTGTGGTGCAAAATACACCCATAAACAAGACTCTACTAGACAAGGCTTCAAAGGCTTCCTAGGAAACTCGAACACTGTGTTTTGATACCAAGTTTGTCACGACTCAGGAGGGTACCTTAGGCGTAACTAGCACTAGGAGACCATTGCTAGCCCTAAGCGAACCACCTAGTATTATCGCATTCATTCACTCAACTCACTAGCTGAAGATAACAATGAAATATCTAACTATCAATGGGCTATAGCTATCAACTCTGTCTATTATAAAGAATACGAATAACATACTAGTCTTAATAAATAAGAAACAAAGAAAACGACTCAAACATCAACTATCAGCTGTCTATGTCTATGAAGCCTCTATAGCTTGTGTCTATAAAAGTACCATGATAGGCCATGGCTACCACAATCAAGATAAGTAACTCAAAGAGAATGAAAGCAAGTAAAGATGTCCTCCTGAAGGCAGGGGAGGACACACCAAATCTGGATTAAGGAGCTTTGGACCTCAATGATTCGCCTACTAAAGTCCACTGTCTACAAAATCTGTATCATAAAACGATGCAGCGCCAAAGGAGCATTAGTACGTGGAATGTACTATATGTAAAATGAGTTAAAGTAAACAATAAGGGCTATACATATACCATGACATCAGTTTATTAATCACTCAGCCTTAACTCATAGAAAGGAACAGGACTCCATCACATCACTATCCATCAAGACATCAAACAATCACATCAACCTTGGAGTACTATCGACAGGAAACCTATTTGGAAGTTCCTAAAACCGACAATCAACACTTATAAGCCGGTGATGATACAACAAAGAGATGTCATTGCCACATCCATCCAGTACCTTGCCGGGATAAAGGACGAGTCTATCGGGGACCCAAAGAAGTCAATCAAGTCCTCTGCAAGACAAAGAAAACATTCGTTTTCACGGTCCAATCCTCTCCTAGGCTGGCCACATAGTTAATGCGTACGAGTGGGAATCACTCTTACCCATTTTGGTGCTAATACTCCTCCCAAGACTCCTCATGCACATAATTCTATCAATACATCAAGAATTTCCATCACCTAGCCTTTACGGGCAAGAACTCTCACCTCATATCATCATCTATCAACTCAAAGCGTAGGATTGTTCTTTCAAAGCTAAGGTTTGACCCTATTTAGACTCTAAAGACACAAATTCCATCAACTTCAACCATCAACACACTTACCCAAGACTCAGACCATAACAATCAACATATTTAGACAGGGAAGGCTCTAGACATTACCCCTAAGTCCATTCTTGAAGTCTTTACTAGAGATTCATTTAGGGTAAATATATAATCACACAATAATATATGTAAATAGTTAATTCAAAGTACGATAATCATCCATTTAAGATATTATATAGAAATTAAAGAGAAATTTCAAGAAAATCTTCAAGTATCGCAACTCAAGACCTATCAACTACCAACTGTCAAGTTGCTACATTCATTGGAGCACATAGGAGAATAATCCCATGTTCTGAGTAACCTTTAGACCCTTAACTCTTTCTTTTTCTCTTTCTCTCAAAATGGGCGTTTATACTTTAGGAAAATAATGGGTCTTGAACCCTCAATCGATAATATATAACCTTAAAAGTACGTTTTAGGACTTAGGATAGGGTGGGGAATGATCAAAAGGCCCTTTCCAAATTAAAAAAAATTAAAATCTGTACACCGATATGCAACGCGCCAGGGGCGTAGACCAGTGTATTTCGCAAAATTTTCCAAAATCCAATTCCCATAAATTTTTTTTTAAAAAAATGCTAAGTGTGTCTCCGCGTCATTCTAGGGGCATGGACACACACTGTTTTCTCATTAATTACCAAAAATTATTTTCTAAAATCCAATCCATACACTGGGCTGCAACGTGCCAGGGGCGCGAACTAGTGCATTTCGCGAAATTTTGCAAAATCTAATTCCTATCTATTTTTTAAAAAAAATACTAATGTGTCTCTGTGTCCCCTCTGCATCGTGCCATGGGCACAAACTGGCACCATTTTTGCATTAATTAGTGAAAATTATTTTTCAAAATATAATCTGTACACTGGTTCGCAACACGCCAGGGGCGTGGACTAGTGTATTTCGTGAAATTTTCTGAAATCCAATTCCGGTAATTTTTTTTTCAAAAATAGTAAGTGTGTCTCAACGTCGTGCCAAGGGCACGGACAAACACTATTTTTGTATTAATTAGTGAAAAGTATTTTTTGACCTGGTTGTTCTTAAATCACGTGGAGATCATTTTCCGACTTGTTTTTTTGTGCAGATCGCAAATTCAGTATTGAATTTCCCATTGGAGCTTTGGAAGATGAGGTATGTGCACGATACATTTTAGGGGTATTTCAGTAATTTTATGAGGTGTTACTATAACACCTAGTAAAATTACCAAAATACCCCTAGAATGGAGACGTGTGCGTAACACATCTTCCCAAGCTAGAATGGGAAATCCGAACTGGATTTGCGATCAGTGTAAAAAATTGAGTCAAAAAATGGTCTCGACCCAATTTACGAGCAACTAGGTTGAAAACTAATTTTCACAAAATGGACCAACAACAGTAAAGGTATGCCACAAGGCAACGACATAGACATATCGCAGACCTAAAACAGGGAAGGTACACGATAGCTCCACGATGCGGACCTATCAGAGACCCACATTTATATATTTGCTCAATTTTTGATGGGATTGAATTTCTGAAATTTCATAGGTGTGTGGCAGGTCCACATCGCGGACTTGTTATCCCGACCTGTTCCACTAATGTTTAAAATTCTTAATCTTTTCAGGGGCATTCCAAACTTTTTCCAACCCCTCCAAAACTTGAAACACAACCCCTTTAGGTTGTTTTGATGAGTAAGTAGGGTCGAAAACCCTATTCTAGGTCCTTCGCCACAACATTTGAAAGTTAGGGCTTGGGAGAGAAGAAAGAAGAACGTAAGATTGGAGAATTCAAGGAGAATTCTATACAGGTGATTTGAAGAGCTTATTGCAGGTATGTAAGCTTAACGAAAACATGAGATTGTTCTCTCATGTGCCCCATAGATGGTCTTAGATGGTTGATTGAAGGTTCTTGAGTCCATATGTATGATTTTCTAGATTTTATTCTTGAAAACTATATTAATTGTACGTATTTTTATATGTTGATGATCATCACAAACTTTTTTTTTCTTGAATTGAATGTTTTACATGAATTATTACACAAACCCTACCTACTATTTTTGAAATATTTCATTAAAGAATAAAGGGATTTAGTCTAGAGCCTTGGTTGAGAATGTGATTGTGATTATGATTAAGATTGAGATGTGAGAATGATGATGAGCTGATAGAACTTGATATTCCTATGAGTTTCCATAAATGCACTCTAATGATTCAACCATTCGATTATTCCCTAATGTTTGTTTAAATTCTTGAGCTGTTGATTGAGATGTTTATTGATGAGATGAATCTAGTCTTTACGAGACTGACTGAAAGATTAGCCTCCATGCGGTTGATTGAGATGGTTTGATTGAATGATGAGAGCCTTTATAAGGCGGAGTTGACATGAGTCAATTAAGATGTATTAACTGGATGGACTGTTTTATGAGCATTAAAGTCATGGGGGAGTATCGAGCATCGAAAGAGTAAGAGTTAGTACAACTCGCACGCATTAAATACGTAGCCAAGTGTAGGTGAATATTTGTCACGACCCAAACCCCGGGCCATGACTAGTGCCGATTAGGCACTTAGACCACTATTAAATTCCAACACTACAT
>JAOTQR010099024.1:0-29566 GCA_025774065.1 Solanum ossicruentum | reverse complement strand
TAATAGCGAGGTCGTACAGCGAGGTATGTAAGGCTACTTGATTTCGTATTACTTGGCATGAAATATAGATTCTTCCTTGGCACATAAAGGAACTTACCAACTTCAACACAACTATTAACCATGTCTCCACTCTTTCATATGTTCATATGCTCCTATACATAGTCACCTTAAAATCTACAAACATACGTGGATATCAAGTTACATGGGATCTTGTTGCTAAATAAATTTCACGAGTTGTTCCAACTCATACACATTTCATTATTTGTAATGTACTCTTTTTATTGTCATATTTTCTTGTATGATTATCTACATGTCACATGCTACATCTATAGCCCAATAGCTCCAATATTGTGACCACTGAAAGAATCATCTCAAAGGTAATTGAAAGGTAAAGTATGTTGCTTACTGATGGGTGGTAATTCGAGGGGTGGAAGAATCACCTAGCCAGGGTCGATCCTATCATGGGGGTAGCCCAAGGAGTTAAAGGAAAAGCCTAGACAGGGCTGATCCCGATATAGATTTACCACTGATTAGCTGGTCATTTGTATTATATGTTGTGCGCAGATTATAAAGTAAAGGAAAAGTAATAAAAAGAACATAAAGTGCATGATCCCACAGTATAACTAAAGGTGGTCTCTTATCCTACACCAGCGCATAGTTTCATTTGAGTTGTTACTTCTTATACAGTATTTCGCCTTACATACTCAGTACATTAGCTTGTACTGACGTCCCTTACGGGGGACCTGCATCTCATGCTGCAGGTACAGGTGCTAGTAGCTCTCCCCAGTATGAGTACAAGATATCCAGCTGCTGTTACCAAGCTCCAGGATGCTTCTGAGCTTTGTGCGTCTAGAGCTTATATTTTTGTATTGTATAGTTAGTCGAGGCGGGGTCTGTCCCGACCCTTATCAGATACTTTTCCTTATCTAGAGGCTTTATAAACTATGTAAATTAAAAGTGTGGTCATATCTCATATTTAGACAACGTGGCCCCAAAGGCCTAGCCATATGCATTTCCTTTTGGCTTGTTATTACTATTTACTAAAGGCATGTTGAATGTAGAAATCCCTTATAATATGTATAAAATCCTAATAGATACAGGTTGGTTCTCCCGGGCCGTATTGGCAACGGTTGTCAGTCTGCCTTAATGGGACTTTGGGAGTGATAGAAGTGGTATCAAAGCGGGTTATCCTAGGGAGTCTACAAAGCCATGTATATGTAGAGTCTTGTTTATCGATGTGTTGTGCACCACATTTATAAGTAGGAGGCTATGGGCATTTAGGAGTTGTTAATTTCTTTTCATTCTTTAAATCGTGCCATAGAGCCAAGTGTAATAGGGGAATTGTGTCTGACCTCTAAATTGTTTTGTATAGCAAGTATGCCAGAAACTAGGAAAAACAAAGGTAAAGGGAAGGAGGTAGAAGTGGTGGTTGGTGAACCCAGTTGGGTGAGACAATGAAATGAGGCTGAAGATGAGTCTCTATCATAGACATCTACAACTCCTCTAGCTCCTGATGAACTAGGAAGTAGTGAAATTCCCCAGAACCACCTATTAATGCTACAGTGTAGGATCTGAGAAATGCAGTCCAACTATTCACTCGTATAGTTTCTGGCCAAGGTCAAAGACATGAAGGTCTAGTTATAGGTACAGGTGGTGCGAATAGGGAAGCTGGCATGAGGATACATGACTTCCTTAATGACCCTCCATCTTTCACAAGGTCAGATCCTAATCAAAATCCCTAAGACTTTGTTGACCAGATTCAACACACTTTAGATGTTATGCATGTGAGTTGTACAGAATCTGTTGAGTTAGCGACATATTGGTTAAAGGGTGTGGCTATATTGTGGTATGAAGCTTGGAAGAAATCCAAGGATATAGATACACCTCTGAATACCTGGAGGGAGTTAAAAAAGGCATTAATTGACCTTGGTTCTACATTATCATACATCACTCCACCAGTTGTTGGGAAGCTTAAGAGAGCACCTAAATTATTGAACAAACCATTTGAAGTGGCTACACTAACTAGTGAATCTATTATGGCTAGAAGGATTTACTATGACTATGTAATAGTTGTTTGTGACTGTGACACATTGTCTGGCCTTATTTTGCTAGAAATGGTGGAATTCGATGTTATAATGGGTATTGATTGGTTAGCTTCTTGCTATGCCACAGTGTTTTGTCGAACTAAGAGAGTGTACTTCCACTTTCCAAATGAGGCAGTTCTTGAATGGGAAGTCAATAATGGGGCACCAAGGAGTAAGTTTATCTCTTATTTTAAGGCCAGAAAAATGATATCTAAGGGGTATATATGTCATTTAGTTAGAGTAAGGGATATGGAGGCGGAATCGCCAACTCTTCAATCAGTTTAAGTGGTGAATGAATTTGTTGATATATTCCCTGAAGAACTACCAGGCTTACCTCCAGAACGAGAAGTAGATTTTGTTATTGACTTACTTCTAGAAACTTAACCTATTTCCATCCCTCCATATAGAATGGCCTGGCAGAATTGCGTGAATTAAAAAAGTAGTTAAAACACTTATTGGAGAAGGGTTTTATAAGACCTAGTGGGTCACCTTAGGGTGCACCAGTGTTATTTGTATGTAAAAAGGATGGCACTTTGAGAATGTGTATTGATTATCGACAATTGAATAGGGTGACAATTAACAATAAATACCCACGCCCCAGGATTGATGATTTATTTCATCAGTTACAGGGTGCCAAATGCTTTTCAAATATCAATTTGAGAACAGGTTATCACCAAGTGAGGATGAAGGAGAAAGATACAGCTAAGACTACTTTCTGAACATGCTACGGTCACTTTGAATTTCTTGTTATGTCATTTAGCCTAACAAATGCACCAGCAGTTTTTATGGAGATGAGCAGGGTATTTAATCCATTCTTAAATGTGTTAGTGATAGTATTTATAGATGACATTTTGGTATATTCAAGATCAGAAGAGGACAAGGCAAATCACTTACTACAAGTGTTACAGGTTCTTCGTGATCGACAGTTGTATGCCAAGTTTTCTAAATGTGAATTTTTGCTAAAATCAGTGGCATGTTTGGGCCATATTGTGTCTGAAGAGGGAAATAAGGGTTGATTCACAAAAGATAGAGGCTGTGAAGGATCAGCCAAGGCCAACAACACTTATGGAAATTCGAAGCTTCCTAAGGTTGGCAGGTTATTACAGAAGGTTTGTTGGAGGTTCTTCTTCTATTTCTGCAAATCTAACAAAGTTACCACATAATACAACTTAGTTACAATGGAATGATGCATAGGAAAGGAGCTTCCAAGAACTGAAAAATAAGCTAACCTCTACACATGTGCTAATAATTCCAGAAGGCACCGAGGGGTATGCAGTGTATGGTGACGCTTCAAGAGTTAGCTTAGGGAGTGTATTGGCACAGCATGGTAGGGTAATTGCTTATGCCTCTAGAGAACTACGACCGCATGAGGAAAACTATCCAACACATGATCTTGAGCTAGCAACGATTGTATATGCTCTGAAATATGGTGCCACTATTTGTATAGGGTTCACATTGACATATATACTGATCATAAGAGCCTATAGTACATCTTTAAGAAGAAAGACGAAAATTTAAGATAGTAGAGGTGGCTAGAGCTAATAAAGGATTACAACGATGATATACTATACCATCAGGGGAAAACAAATGTGGTAGTCGATGCTCTGAGTCATAAGAAAATTGTGAATATTAGTGATCAGACCGTGGTAAACCAAGGAATGACTAAATATCAATGTCAACTAGCTAATTTGGGAGTTCGCCTTCTTAAAACCTCAAAAGAAGGGGTTGTTGTGTATAATGCTACGGAGTCTTTGTTGGTAATGGAGGTGAAACAAAAATAGTTCAAGGTTCCTGTTTTACGACGACTTAAAGACAAGGTGAGTCAGGGTATGATAAAGGGTTTTAACCTTACACAAAATGAAGTACTTTATTGCCAAAATAGGCTATGTATGCCTAATATTAATGAGCTATGGAAGAGGATAATGGAAGAAGCCCATCATTCCAGATATTCCATCTATCCAGGATCAACTAAGATGTACCATGACCTGAAGGGAATGTTTTGGTGGGGAGGCATGAAAAATGACCTTGCAAAATTTGTGGCTCAATGTCCAAATTGCCAACAAGTGAAAGTAGGACACCAAAAGCCAGGAGGTTATATGTAATGTATAGATCTTCCAACATGGAAGTTGGATATGATCAATATGGATTTTGTTACTGGTTGCCTCACTTAATTCATAAGTTTGACTCCATATGGATAATAGTTGACAGATTCACAAAGTTAGCACACTTCTTACCAGTAAGGAGTGATTATACAGCTGAAGAGTATGCCAAGCTATACCTCAAAGATAGTCAGGCTACATGGAGTCCCAATCTCCATTATCTCTGATCGGGGGGCTCAATTCATTGCAAAGTTTTGGAAGTCCATCCAAAGGAGTTTGGGGACACAAGTTAATTTGAGTACAACTTTCCACCCCTAGACAGACAGTCAAGAAGAATGCACCATTCAAACACTTGAAGATATGTTGAGAGCTTGTGAATTGACTTTAAAGGTAGTTGGGTGGACCATTTGCCACTTATTGAATTTATCTATAATAATAGCTACCACGCGAGTATCAAAATGGCCCCTTATGAAGCTTTGTATGGAAGGAAATGTAGATCACCAATTGGTGGTTTGAAGTGGGTGAAACCACCTTGCTTGGGCCAGATGTAGTACAACAAGCCATGAAAAAAGTTAAGATAATATTGCAGCGGCTAGAACAAAGCATATTCGGATGCTAGAAGGAGAGGACTGGAATTCTTAGTAGGGGATTGGGTATTTTTAAAGATGTCTCCATTGAAAGGGGTTATAAGATTTGTTAAGAAAGGAAAATTGAGCCCATGTTACATAGGGCCATATAAAATTATTAAGAAGTTCAGGCAGGTTGCATATAAACTAGAGCTACCCCAAGAGCTTTCAATGGTTCATCCAGTTTTTCATGTCTCAATAATTTGAAAATGCATAGGTGACCCATCCTGTATCACTCTTATTGAGGATGTGCATGATATAGAAGATCTCACCTACTAAGAGGTACCTATTGCTATTCTAGATCTTCAAGTTAAGAAGCTAAGAAATAAAGAGATAGCTTTAGTAAAAGTACTCTGGAGAAACCAGCAAGCAGAAAAGATAACATGGGAGGCTGAGGTTGTGATGAAATCATAATACCCTTACTTATTTAAAGCTAAAGAGGCAGTCCAACATGCAGAGTTAGGACACTAATAGGTATGTGTGATTGAATACTTAATGTGTTGTCAAAAGTTTGTTTAAATAAAGGTTTAAACTTTGTTAAGTTATCCAATTGTACTACCATTCGAAGATAAATATTCCTAGGGGGGAGGATGTAACACCCCCACATCTTACATGTACTAGTTCTATGCAAACGAAACGTGATATGGATTTTCAAATTAGCGCCAATTTTTAAAAGTGCTTGAATCTCAAATCAGAGAGCGATATGTATGTCTATTACTGAAGAGGGTCGAGGGTAAATAAGTTTTAAGTCAAATATAGGAGATCACGACCTTAAACCAGGTGAAGAAGTGAGGTGCTTATAGGATGTAGGAAGTTAGCTGGTGAGTCACCTACTTGCTTAGCTTAAATATGTTAGCTAAGCAGAGACAAGACCCGATACCAAATCTGTCCAAGTCCAATAATGAATAAAGTCTACTTTAAGGGTGTATATTTAGCCCGTGTTTTACCATATTAAATGGACAATACCTACAGCCCAAGGTGAATAATAAAAGGGCCCAAGTACATCACAACCCACTTGACTAATTGGCCCCAAACTAAGTGAAGAAAAATTAGGAAAATGGGCAGCCAAGGCCCATCAAGTTTAAAACCCAATTGGGCCCAAGTGAAAGGGCCAAACTACTGTATCACCACCTTGATAATATGAGGATTAAACTACACAATAAATTCAGCCAAAGGCTCCTTTAAAAAGGCTTACAAGTAGCACCTTTAAGTCATTCTTAACTTGGAAAAAAAATCAGCTTTCACAAGCTTTCTCTTTGCACATTCTTAGCCGTGCAAAGCAGCCACAAGGAGACTTTTAAGGTTCTTGGAGAATCCCTACACCTTGACGGTAATGGTAAGTAAGTTTACTTATGTGTTTAGTATGGTTTTCTTATGAAAAGCAAGACACTATGTTGTTTATGTTTATGTTGAAATTTTTGGACAGCATGTGTCCTAAGGATTGTTGTGTACTTCTCTTGTTAATTAAGAGGCTTTTCTCTTTTTGGTTGGCTGGATTATGAAGTAATACTTATTTTTTAAACAAGTTTTAGTTTGTTAATGATGTAACCAGGCTGCTGCACCTCTTATATAGTCCGCAAAAATGAGTTATTGTACGATGTAGTAATTGTGCTCTTAACAGGAACATGTGGGCTGATAATCATAGATTGTTGTTTCACATTTCTATATACTTTGGAACTATTTTTTCACTATTTAAGGACTGTTTTTATGTGTATATATTGTTGTTTATGAGGTTAGGCTGCAAAAAATGTATCTTCTGGCTGCTAATGCTAGTTTTATCACCTACTATATTGTAGATAGATATTTGGAGGAAGGAAAGGTTATCTCGAGGTAATAGTGAGGTCGTACAGCGAGGTATGTAAGGCTATTTGATTTTGAATTACTTGGCATGAAATCTAGATTCTTCCTTGGCACATAAAGGCACTTACCAACTTCAACACAACTATTAACAGTGTCTCCACTCTTTCACATGTTCATATGCTCTCATACATAGTCACCTTCATATCTACATAGGTACGTGGATACCAAGTTACATGGGTTCTTGTTGCTAAATAAAGTTTACGAGTTGTTTCATCTCAAATGCATTTCATTATTTGTGTAACGTACTCTTTTCATTGTCATATTATCTTATATGATTATCTACATGTCACATTCTACATCTACAGCCCTACAGCTCCAATATTGTGACCATCAAAAGAATCATCTCAAAGGCAATTGAAAGGTAAAGTATATTGCTTATTGATGGGTGGTAACCCGAGGGGTGGAAGAATCACCTAGCCAGGGTCAATCCTATCACGGGGGGTAGTCTAAGGGGTTAAAGGAAAAGCCTAGCCAGGGCTGATCCCGATATATATTTACCACTGATAGGTTAGACATTTGTATTACATGATGTGCACAGATTATACAGTAAAGGTAAAGTAATAAAAAGAACATAAAGTATATGATCCTACAATATAACTAAAGGTGGTCTCTTATCCTACACCAGTGCATAGTTTCATTTGAGTTGTTACTTCATATACAGTATTTCCTGCCTTACATATTCAGTATATTATCTCGTACTAACATCCCTTATGGGGGACCTACATCTCATGCTGTAGGTATAGGTGCTAGTAGCTCTCTCTAGTAGGAGTACAGGATATCCAACTGTTGTTACTAAGCTCCAGGTTGCTTCAGAGCTTTATGCGTCTAGAGCTTATATTTTTGTATTGTATATTTGGTCGAGGCGGGGCCTGTCCCGACCCTTATCATATACTTTTCCTTATCTAGAGGCTTTGTATACTATGTAAATTAAAGTATGGTCATGTCTTATACTTTAGACAATGTGGCCCCAACGGCCTAGCCATATGCATTTCCTTTTAGCTTGTTATTACTGTTTACTTTCTTAAAGGCATGTTGAATGTAGAAATCCCTTATAATAAGTATAGAAAGTGCATAGATACAGGTTGGTTCTCCCAGGCCTTATTGGCAATGGGTGTCAGTCCACCTTAATGGGACTTTGGGCGTGATACATTTTCTGGCACTTTTGGGGGTCGTTACAATATCTCCCCTTAGGGAACATTCATCCCCGAATGTCAAAGAAACGTATATAAGAAACACAAACATGAAAATTTTGGTCCCCATAAGGATACAACAATGCACTTAGACATCGTTTCAAAAATCTCATTATAAGTGTAAAATCACCATGAACTTGTCAATATAGACATGAATGCATGCAATGACTTAGGGGCTGAAACATAAGACTTGGAATCATAAAAGGACTTGACGTGTTATCATAAGCTTTAATATAATGAAAGAGGTATAAATATTGCTCCTCCACGCCCACTTCGGCTCCCTGAGGGATACCATTGACTTGATAATTCTCCCAATGGGCCTTGGTAAACACTATACCCTCACAAATCAACCTTTACTCATATCCACACAACTTCTCCACCGGACCTTTTTATAGGTCAACTCATCCCCCACAACTTCCACAACCTCAAAGAGTCCCATAACACTTGAACCACCAACATAGCTCCTCAACATAGAAACATGAAGAACCGGATGAACCATATCCTTATCTAAAGGCAATTCCCATTTGTATGCAACCTCACTAATGTTCTCAACACTCTATGAAGGCTCACAAACCATGAACTCAATTTCCTCTTTACCAAGATAAACCACACCTTTCATGAGCGAATCCTTCGATTACCTCCAAATCATTAACTTTGAATTCTAGCTCTCCCTTTCTCACTTTGGCTTGGGATTTTTTTTTTGACGACTTTGGGTCGTTTCTAACCTATCCTTAACCATCCTTACCTTTCCATAGAACCAATAATCAGTTCCAAACCTAACAAAGACATCTCTCTCACATCAAAGCACCCAACCGGTGGTCTACATTGTCTACCATAAAGAGCCTCAAAGGGACCGCGCAAATGCTAGAATGATAGCTATTGTTATAGGCAAACTCAATCAATGGAAGATGATCATTCCAACTACTCATGAACTCAAATATACAAGCCCTAAGCATATCCTCAAGTAATCTCACCCACTCATGAATGTACTATTTAGCATACTCTTCGGCACCATAAATAGTCTTAACCAGTAAAAAGTGAACCTATTTTGTCACCCTATCAACCACAGCCCAAATGGAATCAAAACCCTTTTTAGTCTTGGGTATTCCAACTACAAAATCCTTGTTCATTTCCTCCTACTTCTAACTAGTGATCTTTACGTCTTGGTTTAGGCCACCCGACCTTTGATGCACGGCTTTGACTTGTTGACAACTATGACGACCGGAAACCAACTTGGCAATGCCCTTTTTCATGCCTCCCTACCAACACACATCTCTCAATCTCTATACACTTGATAGAATTGGAGGGGATGAATAAGGATAATTATGGACTTCATCAAGGATCCTTCATATCAAGCCATCAACACAAGTATACACAACCTACCTTGGTACCTAAGGGCACCATCTCCCTTTTGGGAGAAAACCTCCGCCTTGTCCTCTTTCACCAAGGCCTTCAATTCAAATAAAGAGGGATCAAAACCTTGCTTTGCTCTTACCTCATCAACCAATAAAGATTTAGAACCATCGGCAACAATAACACCACCATTACCAACCTCTTCCGACCTAACCCCCAATCTGGGCAACCGATACACCTCCCTTACCACCTCTTCATCACCACCATCAACAAGAGCTAGGTTAGCCATAGACACCCTACTTAAAGCATCAACCACAATACTAGCCTTACCGGTATGATAGTACACACTCATATCATAATCCCTAAGAAGTTCTAACCACCTCCTTTGTCTCAAGATAAGATCCCTTGGGTGAACACATATTAGAAACCCTAGTGAACAGTAACCACACCAACATGCACCCTATACAACCAATGACGTCAACTTTTAAAGCAAAAACCCTGGCAGCCAACTCAAGGTCATAGATAAGATAATCCTTCTCATGTATCTCAAATTATCTAAAAGCATAGACTTCCACCTAATCACCTTGCATCAACACACAACCCAAACCAATTCGGGCGACATTACAATACACAACAAATCCTTCCACCCCTATCCGATGGGGACAAGATAGGAGCAGAGACATTTATCCTTCCTTTGGGTCAACTTAGTCAGGGGAGAAGCAATAGAAGAGAACCCGTTCACCTCCGGTGGTAACCCGCTAAGCCCAAGAAACTCCTAATATCTAAGGGAGTCAAAGGTTTAGGCCAATTTCTAATCATGTATGTCTCCTTAGGATCAATCTTATACCATCCTCCAACGCCACATGACCTAGGGAGGTTACCTCCTTTAACCACTTTTCACACTTCACATACTTAGCATACAACTATTCTTACCCTAAGATTTGTAACACTACCCCCAAATGGTTCACAAGCTCTAAATAAATCCATACTTCATCACTAGAGAACACCACCAACATAACAAGGTAGGGACTAAAGATCCTATTCATGAAACCCATAAACATAGTTGGTGCATAAGCTAACCAAACAACTCCAACATACTCAAAAGGCTCACTCCTAATTCAAAAAGACACTTAGGGATATCACTAACCTCATCATCACTTGGGAATAAAACCCGAACCAAAGATCAAGCTTAGTGAAGTCACTAATCCATTTTAGTTCACCAATTAGATCGGCCATTCTTAACCATCATATTACAACCAAACGGGTTCTCCAATCAAAAGAGCCACAACATGCAAGTAGCCGCACCACATCAAGACCTCCAGCCCCACAAACTATGTTTAACCAAAATCACAAGACAAGACCCTATGCAATAAGAAGATGGGGGAAACCCTTAGAGATCAATTATACCTTACGACAAGAAATAGACTTACCTCATCGCATCCACTTTACAAGTCCTCACTCAAGGACGGATTTAATTGGGACTCAAAATATAACTCTATGGACCCTACATTCAATGGGAAATCAACACCAATAAAACTAATCTTTCACGACCCAAGCCTAGGGCCTAAACATGACTGGCGAATGGGGAACCCGAAGGAACTCCAAACAAGCCTCATAACATATCATTGCACATCCTTAGTCGCAGAAGCAATTAGAATGTCAATAAGAGATAAATGTAAACAAGGGGAAATTGGAACTAAGGATACACTTCCATATCATAAACATCAAGAGTCAATAGAGTCAAGCCCATAGCATAGATACATAACATGTCCAACAATACCTCTACTTATAGATAAGAGGGGGTCCAAGACAAAACAACTGGGCTCACCCTCATAGTCAATATATAAGTCATGTAGATAAAGTATTAATACATAGCAATTGTAACACCCCAAAACTTACAGTACTACTGCAATTCGAATGAAACATGACATAGTTTGGTCAAATTAGCGCTAATTTTTAAAAGTGCTTGAATCTCGTGTTAATGGCCTATATGTGTATTTAACGCCTAAGAGGGTTGAGTATATATATGTTTTGTGTCGAAATGAGGAGATTATGGCGTTAAATGAAGTGAGAAAATTGAGATGCTTATAGGACTTAATAAGCTAGCAGGTGAGTCACCTACTTGTTTAGCTTAAATTTGCTAGCTAAATGGAGATGAGGCTCGATATCGAATTTTTCCAAGTTCGATTGTGAATAAAGTCCATGTTAAGGATGTAACTTTAGCCTATGTTTTAGAATCATAAATGAGCTATATGATTAGCCCAAGGAGAATATTAAAAGGGCCCAAATACGCCACAACCCACATGGCTAATTGGACCCAATACTAAGTGAAGAGAAAATTGGAAAATGGGCAGCCCAAGCCCATCAACTTGGAGACCTATTTAGGCTCAAGTGTGAGGGTCAAGCTGCTAGATAACCAGCTTGATAATGTGTGGTGTAAGGTGGTAAAAAGGTCAAGGGAAGGTCGGCCGAAGACCCCTTTATAAAGGGCTCAAAAGCAGCTCCATAATTCATTTCTTAACTTGAACACACAAAATCAGATTGCTCTCTCTATTTCCTCTAAACTTTTCTTAACTTTGTAAAGTAGCCAAAAGGGACATCTAGGGTTCTTGGATAAGCCCTATACCTGAAGTAAGTGGTAAGTAAGTTTACATATGTGTTTAGTATGGTTTTCTTATGAAAATAAGAAGTATATACTAGTATGTTGTGCTGGAAATTTGAGACAGCATGTATTGAGAAAGTTGCTACATACTTGCCTTTTGTTTTAGTAATTTCTCTATGGTTTTTCAGCTGTATTATGAAGAGAAATTTATTTCCTTAACATGGTTTAAGTTATAAATATTACCCTAAGGTTGCTTCCCTGATTTTGGTTTCATTTAACAAATGCGTTTTATTATGTTATCTTAAGTGTAATGTTGATCGGAACTTGTGGGCTATTGGATGGAAGGCTATTAGCTCACCTCCTTCATGACTTCTTGAGTGATATTATAAGACTATTTTAGGTCTGTTTGTATGTTTAAATGTTTCTGGAATAGTTTGGTTAGAGTTAGAATAGGTTTGGAATTGACGACGTCGAAATGTAGCGAAGGAAGGTAACGTTATGCTGTCCATTTTTAGGTTGTGTAGAATTGTTATGCGTAGTACTTTGTGGGCCGTTGTAAGGTTGTTCTGGCACTAAAACAGTCTGTACATGATGTATACATGAGAATATGTATTAGGAAAATACGATTAGGGGCGGAAAGGTTAAAATAATATGCTCGAGTTTATAAACACCCGCTTGCTGCCCGTGTATTGTTTTCTTATGTGATTGGGCTGCCAAGATGTATTTATTGGCTGCTAATGCTAGTTGTATCACCTACTATGTTGTAGATAAGTATTTGGAGGAAGGTATGGTCATCTCGAGGTGGTAACAAGGTTATACAACAAGGTATGTAAGGCTACTTGATTTCATATTACTTGGCATGAAACATAGATCCTTCCTTGGCATAGAAAGGCATTCACCAACTCCAACACAACTATTAACCATGTCTCCACTCTTTTACATATTCATATGATTCCATACATAGTCACCTTCAAATATGCATACATGCTTGGATACCAAGTTACATGAGTTCCTGTTATAAAATAAAGTTTATGAGTTGTTCCATTTCATATGTATTTCATCATTTGTGTAATATACTCTTTTCATTGCCATATTGTCTTGTATGATTATCCACATGTCACATGCTATGTATACAGTCATACAGCTCCAATTTATGGCCACCGAAAAAACCATCTCAAAGGTAATTGAAAGGTAATGTACATTGTTTATTGATAGGTGGTAGCCCGAGGGGTGGAAGAATCACCTAGGTAGGGATGATCCTATCACGGGTGGTAGCCCAAGGGTGTTAAGGAAGAACCTAGCCAGGGATGATCCCAATATCCCGAGCGGCGGAAGAATCACCTAGCTAGCGAAAAATCTTATTATGGGTGGTAGCCCAAGGGGTTAAGGAAGAACCTAGCCAAGGACGATCCCGATACAGTTATACCACTGATTAGTTGGTCATTTATGGTACATGATATGCACAGATTATACAGTAAAGGTAAAGTAATATAAAGAACATAAAGTACTCGATCCCAAAGTATAACTAAAGGTGGTCTCTTATCCTACACCAGTATATAGTTTCATTTGACCTGTATTTCATATATAGTATTTGCTGCCTTACATACTCAGTACATTACCTCGTACTGACGTCCCTTATGGGGGACCTGCATTTCATGCTACAGGTACAGGTGCTAGTAGATCTCCCCAATAGGAGTACAGGACATTCAGTTGCTATTACCAAGCTCCAGGTTGCTTCGGGGCTTTGTGTATGCCTAGAGCTTATATGTTTGCATTGTACAATTAGTCGAGGCAGGGCCTATCCCGACCCTTATCAGATGTTTTTCTTTATCTAGAGGCTTTGTAGAGTATGTAAAGCAATGTGAAGTCATGTCTCGTACTTTAGACACTGGGGCCCAAATGGCCTATCATATGCATTTTCTTTTGGCTTGTTATCACCGTTTACTTTCTTAACAACATGTCAAATATAGAAATTTCTCATAATATGTATAGGAAGCGCATAGGTACCGGTTGGTTCTCCCGAGCCTTATCAGCAACGGGTGCCAGCCTGCCCTAATGGGACTTGGGGTATAACAGCAATAGAGCATAAGTAATATCCCCGGAATAGAGGACTCACAAACAAGTTTGATAGAATTCATACTAGCCACGTGGAGGAGGATGATCAATCGGTACACCGGTTCCTACATGGTGACATCGTGTAGGCATAGAGTATGCATTTGTATGCTTGAATGTACTAAGTATATGGAATGCAATGCAACAATAGATAGGAATCATTGGCAAAATGTATAATCATCAGCAATTGATAGCATAATAACAATATGACATGTATGAATAATGCTTGAAGTAAAAAATGCTTATATAGAACATGATACGAGTGTAAGGAGTGACCATTATAGTGTAAGCCAAGGCCTACCACCCCTTTGGATAAGCGCATGAGGTACTAACCCCTTCATGAGGTTTATGGAGTACAAACCCCCCACCGATGTTGATGGAGTACAAACCTCCCACCGAGGTTGATGGAGTACAAACCCCTCACCGAGGTTGATAGAGTACAAACCCTCCACCGAGGTTGATGGGTACCAAACCCCAATCAGGTTATCGAGCCTACCACTCCCCAAGCTAGGTGACCAAGGTTCCAACCCCAAGGTTACCCGGGCCTACAACCCCCCGAGTTAGGCTTTGCATCCCCAACACTATATAGAGATAATATCATATATACATACACTTCTTTGATGATTATATGCATACATTCCTTTTCATCATCATTCTGTCATCATTCTATTATCATTTCATTATCATATAGTCATTTAACTTATAAGACATATATCCGACCTTCTATTCCTCAAGAATACATAACCGGACATTTTATCAAACACTTAGAGTGTGTATAAAACCATGCAATTCAAGAGTAAAATCATACTAGAAAATGCAATGTAAAACCTTCAGTAGATACTTGGTAACACCCTCAAGCAATTTACATCAAAACCCTTCACCAAACCTTACAATAGACCTCGGTTTCATAACCCAAAACATAGCAAAACAGTCACAATTTCATGAGCTTCGATGTAGTGTGCATTGATTTTCATAATAAAATAGATCCAATTGTCAATCAACTTGAAATCATGCAATTTAGAGTAAAAGGAAGATTGTGTATCATAGGTGAAAAGAACCCATGAAAGAAACCCACATACCTTAGCTTTTGAGGAACTCTTGATGAAGATTGAAAATGGAGACTTGAAGCTTGAAGGAAATCTTTAGTTCTGAATGAGGGTTTTGAGACTTGAGTTTAGGAGATAAAACATTGGCTAAGTGTTTGAATGAGTATTGGGGAATGTTTTAATGATATGAGGGTAAAAATGGTTAAATATAGGCATCTTCACATTTGGAAACACTTACGCCCAAGACTTAAAAGTCTTGTTCCGAAGTCAAAACTGACAGAATTTTAACAATAGTGCATGCTCTTGGCGCGTCACGCCAGGGATTGAAAAGCGTTCTGGAATTTGACATTTGAAAAATTGAAATTGCTAATTGTTTGCTCTAAAATCGGGGTAAGACCCTTTTCCCCCTAATTTTGACCCCCTAAACAAGAATATGAAGTCGAATTTTCAATATCAAGCATGGATTTTGTGATATATGAAAATTACAATTCAGGGCACTTCCGAGGCACTTTTGGGGTCCTTTCATAATCCATCCATAGCATAGCATCAAAATCCACCACACTCACCTAACAAGTCACAAGGCAAGACCTAATACAACATAAACAAGGAACGACACCTATGAACTTTCAAACAACAATAGGCTCATCAATGAGATAGACACCAAAGAGAGTTCGGGACACATATGAAACCCTCTAGCAACCAAAAGAATAATGGAAGAAATAGTGGCATACCGGTCCATCAATGCAAAACACATCAAAGTTAAACGAAATTTCAACATACTAGTAGCAACATCGGGTGCCTCATCCTCTCCTTGAGCCTCTTGATAAACATCACCACCTTTACTTTTGTATTAACCATATTAGCAATCTAGAATTATGTGGCCTATCTCATGACACCCAAAGCATACACCCGTGTTTCTCCTACACTGGCCACCATGGTCTTTCCTACACATAGGGAACTTGGTATTAGTCATCCCACCATCACCTCCTTTGCTCTTACTACACTAATGAGGGCAATCCTTTACCTTATGACCCAACTCTACACAACCAAAACAAGCATTGGAACCTCTCAACCATAGGTCATCATGGCGCCTACCACATTTTAGGCACCTAGCATAAGGTACCCCCCCCCACCACCTCTACATTTGGAACTTTGGAACTTACCCCTAACAAGGGCCCTCTTGGCATCACTACCCCTCCTCTTACCATAAGAAGTCTCGGGGGCACTCACTTATTGATCGAGGTGAGTTGCCAACTTTGTCGTCGCTTTGACCAATACCCAGCATTGCGAACCTCCACTTTCATCATATCACCATCCTGAGTAGCTTGAGACATATCCTGTAAGGTAATGGTTAGGGATTAGCTATCTTCCCTAGGGGACCTAACTCTATCACACTACATAGATCATGAAGAAGTGAAATATTTCCTAGAATGCCTCATAACCTCCCATTCATAGTTGTGGCGCTCTTCACAACCATGAATTGGACCCTAATCGACACGATGTGTTGGACACCGAGGATCTAATAACCTAGTGATTTAATACCATTCCATGACCCAAACCTAGGGCCTAGACGTGACCAGCGAATGGGGAACCTGAAGGAACCCCGAATAAGCCTCATAGCATATCATTACATATCCTTGGTCGCAGAAGTAATTAAAATGACAATAAAAGATAAACATAAACAAGGAGAATTGGGACTAAAGGGAACATTTTTCATATCATAAGCAATAGGAGTCATGAGAAAGTCAAAGCTCATAGCATAGATACACGGCATGTCCAATGACACCTCTACTACATAGATTAGAGTGGGGGCTAAGACAAGAAATCGGGCTCACTCTCATATTAATGACAATATATGATCCAAACATATAAAATATAGTCTAAAAATAAGCTTGAAAGAAGATAGATATTGTCCCCGAACTTGAGGACTCACCATGAGCTAACTTGAACAATTTGTCTAAGCCACGAGGAGAATCAATAAAAGCTTCGGTCCCTATAGGGTGATATCATGTAGGCATAGAGTATGCGTTAATACATTTGAATGTACTAAGTATGTAGGATGCAATGCAACAAAAGATAGGCATCATAGACAAAATGCATAATCATAAGCAATGAATAGCATATTAGCAATATGACATGTATGAATGATGATTGAAGTAAAATCATGCTTATATAAAACATAATACGAGTGTAAGGACTGACCATTATAGTGCAAGCCAAGGCCTACCACCCTCTTGGATAGGCGCATGAGGAACGAACCCCTTCATGAGGTTGATAGAGTACAAACCCCCCACCGATGTTGTGGAGTACAAAACCCTCATCGAGGTTTACAGAGTACAAACCCCCCATCAAGGTTGATGGGTACCAAGCCCCAACAAGGTTACCCGAGCCCACCACCCCTCGAGCTAGGAGACTAAGGTACCAACCCCTCGATAGGTTACCCGGGCCTACAACCCCCCGAGCTAGGCTTGGCTATTCCCAACACTATATAGAGATAATTTCATATATATATATATATATATATATATATATATATATATATATATATATATATATATATATGCACTTCTTTCATCATCATATACATATATTCCTTTTCATCATCATTCCATCATCATTTTATCTTCATTTCATTGTCATATAGTCATTCAACTCATAATACATGCAAGGACCTTTAATACCTCAAGAATCCATAACCGAACATCTTATCAAACACTTAGGGGGTGTGTAATGCTAGTGTAAAACCACGCAATTCAAGAGTGAAATTATGCTAGAAAAATCAGTGTAAAGCCATCAATAGATACTTAATAACGCCCTCAAGCAATATACATCAAGACCCTTCATCAATCCTCACCATAGACCTTAGATTTATGGCCCCCAAACAGAGTAAAACAGTCGCAATTTCATAAACTCCAACATAGTGTGCAGTCATTTTCATAATAAATAAGATCCATGAGTAAATCAACTTGAAATCATGCAATTTTTTAGAAATTGATGCTTGGGCATCATGGGTGAAAGGAACCCATGAAAGAAATCCATATATCTTAGCTTTACAGATGAACTTGATGAAGATTGGAGATGGTGACTTGAAGCTTGAGTTTTGAGACTTGAGTTTAGATTCGAAGAGTGTTTTGAGACTTGAGTTTAGGAGATAAATATTAGGTAACTGTTTGAATGAGTATTAGGGAATGTCTAGAATGATATGTGGGTGAAAATGGCTAAGTAGAGGTATTTTCTCGTGTGGAAAGGCTTAGTCCAAAGATGTAAAAGTCTTGGACCGAAATTAAAAACTAGGCAGCAAAATACACAGGGGTGTGTCGCGCCCCAAAAGCGAATACCATTCTGGAAATCGTCACTTTGAAATTTTAAATTGTGAATTGTTTGCTCTAAAATCGGGATTAGACCCTTTTCCCCCTTATTTTGACCTCCTGAACAAGAATATGAAGTTGTATTTTAAATATTACGTATGGATTTTGAGATATATGAAAAATATGATTCCGTGCACTTTCGAGGCACATTTTCGGGCACTTTTTGTGGTCGTTACAAGGAGCGAATATAAGCTTGTCTTTCAAAGTTTGAAAACTCCTTTCACATTCATCGGTTCAAACAAATTTTTCCTTCTTTTGTGTCAATTTTGTCAAAGGGGAAGCAATTGAAGAGAAACCATTCACAAATCTCCGGTAGTACTCTGCCAAGTCCAAGAAACTCCTAATATCCATTGGAGTCAAGGGCCTAGGCTAATTTCTTATCACTTCTTCTTCTTAGGGTCCACTTTAATTCCATCCACTGATACCACATGCTTTAGTAATGCAACCTCCTTCAACGAAAATTCATATTTATCGAATTTAGCAAACAACCTCCCATCCCTCAACGTTTGCAACACTACCCCCAAATAATTCATGTGTTTTTCTTCAGTTTAGGAGTAAATCAATATGTCATCTATAAAATCACAACAAACATGTCAAGGTAGGGTTTAAAGACTATATTCATACGATCCATAAATATTGTTGGTACATTAGTTAAGCCAAATAACATTACTAATAATTCAAAATGCTCATATCCGGTCCGAAAAGCCATAGTGGGAATATCACACTCCCTTACCATCACTTGGTGGTATCCAGACTAAAGATCAATCTTAGAGAAATGACTAGACCTGGTAGTTGATCAAATAGGTCATCTATCATTGGCAAGAGATACTTGTTCTTTATAGTGACCATATTGAGTTTCCAATAATTGATGCACATTCTAAGTGAAACATCTTTCTTGCTTACAAATAACACTGGTGCACCCCAAGGTGACTGGTGCACGCCCTAAGTCCCGTTAGGGCGGACTAACACCCGTTACCGATAAGGCCCTAGAGAACTAACCTGTATCTATGCGCTTCCTGTACATATTATGAGGGATTTCTATGTTTGAAATGCCTTTAAGAAGATAAACAGTGATAACAAGCCAAAAGGAAATACATATGACTAGGTCGTTGGGGCCACGGTATTTAAAGTACGAGACATGACCACACTTTAATTTACATAGTCTACAAAGCCTCTAGATAAGAGAAAGTATCTGACAAGGGTCGGGACAGGCCCCTCCTCAACTAGCTGTACAATATAAACATATAAGCTCTAGACATACACAAAGCCCCAAAGCAACCTGGAGCTTGGTAAAAGCAGCTAAATGTCTTGTACTCCTACTGGGGAGATCTACTAACACATGTACCTGCAACATGAAATGCAGGTCCCCCATAAGGGACGTCAGTACGAGATAATGTACTAAGTATGTAAGGCAGGATATACTGTATAAAAGTAGCAACTCAAATGAAACCATGCATCAGCGGAAGATTAGGGACCACCTTTAGTTATACTGTGGAATCATGTATTTTATGTTCTTCATATTACTTTACCTTTACTGTATAATCTATGCACAGCTATAAAATGAATGACCAACTGATCATGGTAAACTATATCGGGATCGTCCCTTGCTAGGTTATTCCTTAACCCCACGGGTTACTACCCGTGATAGGATCGTCTCTGGCTAGGTGATTCTCCCACCCTTCGGGCTACCACCCATCAATAAACAATATCGGGATCGTCCCTGACTAGGTTTTTCCTTAACCCCTCGGGCTACCACCCATGATAGGATCATCCCTGGCTAGGTGATTCTTTTACCCCTCGGGCTACCAGCTATCAATAAATAATATGCTTTACCTTTCAATTATCTTTGATATGGTTCTTTTGGTGGTCACAGTATTGGAGCTATAGGACTGTATATGTAGCATGTGACATGTAGATAATCATACAAGACAATATGACAATGAAAAAGAATACGTTACACAAATAATAAAATGCGTATGAAATGTAACAACTCGTGAACTTTATCTAGTAACAAGAATTCCTGTAACTTGGTATACAAGCATGTGTGCAGATTTGAAAGTGACTATGTATGGAAGAATGTGAACATGTCAAAGAATGGAGACACAGTTAATAGTTGTGTCGGAGTTGGCAAGTGCCTTTATGTACCAAGGAGAGATCTATGTTTCATGCCAAGTGATACGAAATCAAGTAGCCTTACATACCTCGTTGTATGACCTTACTACTACCTCAAGATAACCTTCCCTTCCTCCAAATACTTATCTATAACACAGTAGGTGATAGAACTACCATTAGCAGCCAATAGAACACCTTGGCATCCCAATCACATAACAAAACAACACACAGACAACAAGCGGGTATTGATAAACTCGAGTGTGTTCTTTCAAACTTTCTGCCACTTAATCGTGTTTTTATAACACACATTCACATGTACACATCATGTCCAGCCTGGTTTAATGTCATAACAGTCTTACAACAGTCCACAAAGCATAACACATAACAATTCTACACAACCTAAAAATGGACAGCATAATGTTACCTTCATTCGCTACTTTTCGACGTTGACAACTCCAAACCTATCCCAACTCTAACCAAACTATTCCAATAACATTTACACATATAAACCGACCTAAAATAGTCTTATAGAAACACCTAAGAATTCATGAAGTATGTGAGCTAATAGCCTTCCATCCAACAGCCCACAAGTTCCAATCAACATTACACGTAAGATAGCACAATAAAACGTGCTTGTTAAATGAAACCAAAATCAGGGCAGCAACTTTAGGATAATATCTACAACTCAAAACATGTTAAGAACATCAACTTCTCTTCATAATATAGCCAACAAACCATAGAAAGATCACTAAAACAAAAGATAAGTATGCAGCAACTTTCTCAACACATGTTGTCTCAAATTTACAGCACAACATACTACCATATACTTCTTGTTTTTCATAAGAAAACCATCTTAAAAACATGTGTAAACTTACTTACCACTTACTTCAAGGTATAGGGCTTATCCAAGAACCCTAGAGTCCCTTTAGCTGCCTTACAAAGTTAAGAAAAGTTGAGAGGAAATAGAGAGAGCAATCTGATTTTTTTTTTGTGAGTTCAAGTTGAGAAATGAATTGGAGCTGCTTTTGAGCCCTTTATAAAGGGGTCTTTGGCCGACCTTATCTTGAATTTTTGACCACCTTATACAACACATTATCAAGATGGTTATCCACCAGCTTGGCCCTCACACTTGGGCCTAAATGGGTCTCCAAGTTGATGGGCTTTGGCTGCCTATTTTCCAACTTTCTCTTCACTTAGTTTTGGGCCCAATTTGTTAAGTGTATTGTGATGTCTTTGGGCCCTTTTTATTATACTTCTTGGGATGAAAATGTAGCCCATTTATGATGCTAAAACATGGGCCAAATTTACACCCTTAACACGGACTTCATTCATAATCGAACTTGGACAAATTCGACATCGAGCCTCGTCTCCGTTTAGCTAGCAAATTTAAGCTAAGGAAGTATGTGACTCACCTGCTAGCTTCCTAAGTCCTACAAGCACCTCAATTCCCTCACTCCATTTAAGGTCGTAATCTTCTCAATTCAACATAAAACATGTATACACTCGACCCTCTTAAGCATTGGACACACGTATAGCCCATTAACACGAGATTCAAGCACTTTTAAAATTTAGCGCTAATTTGACCAAACCATATCATGTTTAATTTGAATTGTATTAGTATGTAAGGTGTGGGGTCTTACAACTTGCTAGGACTTATAAAACCTTTCTCTAATAAATCTCTCAATTGGTCCTTCAACTCCTTTAACTCCACGGGATTCATACAGTAAGGGTGAATTGAAATGGGTTTTGTATTGGGAGGAGGTCTATACCAAAATCTATTTCTCTTTTGGTAGAAACACCAGCAAGCTCATCAGGGAAGACATCAAGAAGTTCATTGACCACTGAAATCGACTCAATGGGAGGGACTTTAGACTAAACATCTCTAACCCTCACAATATGGTAAATGCAACCCTTTGAAATTAATTTTCGGGCCTTAAGATAAGAAATAAGCCTACCCTTAACCATTAAATTATGACCTTCCCAAACAAAGAGGGGCTTATTAGGAATTTGGAACTTAACCTTGCGGGTTCTACAATCAATGGAAGCATGATATGTATGTAGCCAATCTATCTCAAGAATAATGTCAAAATCTACCACGTCAAGTTCAACAAAATCACAAGGCAAGACTTTATGCAATATATACATGGGACAACCCCTATAGACTCTTCTAGCAATAACAGATTCACCTACGGTGGTAGACACCACAAAGAGTTCACACAAAAGTTCTGGACAGACTTGAAGCTTATTAGCAACCAAAGGAGTAATGAAAGAAAGAGTGGCACTCAAATCCAAAAAAGCATACACATCATAATCATAAACCTTTAACATATCGGTAACAACATCGGGCACCTCATCCGCTCCTTGCCTCCCCTGAAGAGTATAAAACTAATTATGATGTGGAGCACCCCCTTGTTGGCCTCCTTGTACATTTTGATCTATATGAGCACCTTGTCCTTAAGGACGACCATCTTTACGCTTGTTTTGAGCATAGGGACAATCTACAATCTTGTGGCCTACTTTCCCGCACCCATAGAAAGAATTCATCTCTCAAGCATTTGCTACCATGATTCCTTCAACATTTTGGGAACCTTGGAAGAGTCATGCCACCATTGCCATCTTTATCCTTAGGGTTAGGCACCCTATCATAGCAAATTTTTTGTATTAAAAATTGGAGGATCCGTGACCTTGGAATTTTTGACATTGATGGAAATGTCCATCCTTAGCACCTTGAAAACCACCATCATACTAGGATCTCTTGGACTTAACACTCCTTATCTTCCTAAGTTTCTTCCTTTCAACTTTCTTGGAATAAGTCGAGCTGAGACAAGTCCATATCACCCACAAGCATAGTAATGCGGCATTCTTTATTCACCAAGTCAGATACCCCCGACACAAACTCATTCATCCTTGCCCTAGAGTGGGCAACCAAGTGAGGAGCATATTTTGAGTGCTTGTTGAACTTAAGGGATTACTCTCTCACACTCATGGATCCTTGTTTGAGATTCATAACCTCCATCATCTTTGCCTCTCTCAATTCAATAGGGAAGAATCGATTGAGGAAGGTGGCCTTGAATTCCTCCCATGGTATGGTATCATTGTTCTCCCTCTCTAGCTTCCATTGAGTAAACCAAATTTGTGCAACACCCTTGAGTTGGTAGCCACAAGTTATGCCTTATCCTCCGAACTCACCCCCATAATATCAAGCACTTTATATATCTCATCAATGAATTCTTGGGGGTCCTCTTCCATTTTGGAGCCATAGAACTCCGAAGGGTTCATCCTTGTAAAGTCCCTCACTCTTGAAGCTGGGGTGAGAGCATGAGGAGCTTGGGCTCCTTGGTTCAATTGGTTGGTCATGTCTTGTGCTAACATGGAAATGACATTTCGATATTCAGCATGCATGACACCTTCTTCTTGGGGAGCTTAAGGAATCGGAGGGGCCAGATCCTCCTCGGGCGTGGGAGCTCTTTGTGCCATTCCCCTTGGTTGCGACATGATCTAAAAGAGAGAAAGACTACTCATTAGGGAAGAAAATCTTATTTTAAGTATAAAGTATGACATAGATCATGATGAAGTGAACCATTTCATAAAACGCCTCATAGCCTCCTATTCATAGTTGTGGCGCGCTTCACAACCATGAACAAGACTCTGTTTGACAGGGTGTGTTGGATTTCTGAGGACCATTAACAAACCTAGTGCTCTGATACCAAGCTTGTCACAACCCAAGCCTAGGCCAAGATGTTACACGGTGAATGGGAAACCCAAAGAAAACCCAAACAAGCCTCTTAGCATATCATTTGCACATCCTTGGTTATGGAAGCATAATTAAACAACAAGCAAGTAACAAATAATTCTAAGAGAAGTAACACTCTGGACTCAAGCTAGGGATGTTATAGGGAAGAGGATTTGCATGAATCACATAACAAATAAAGTCTAAGGAGTGGGTAAGTATGACTCACGTTATGGGGATGTTTCAGGGACTTAGGACTTCCATCTCATCATCAACATACAACAAGCATAGAAGGGAATAAAGGGACTAAGGGAAGTCATTTATAACTACATAAACATAATGGTGTCAAGCTCAATACATAAATATTCATATCCAACAACACCTCTAATACGAATGGAATGGGGGAAAAGACATCTCTCGAGCTCACCTTTAAAAGATAAGTATCGAAAAATAGATAAGTTTTAACAAAAGCATGAAAGTAAAGTGGATATTGTCCCCAGAGTGGATGAATCACCAATAGTAGTCTTCAAAAGATCCGTCTAGCCACATGGAGAAGGAGGATGAATAGGAGCTCGAGAATGGTTAGATCATATAGGCAAAGAAGTATGCGTTAGTACTTGGAATATACTGAACATGCAGGGTGCAATGCAACAATGACATTATCCATAATTAACAAGATGCATAAGTATAATCAATAGATATAATATGATATGTATGATCAATGCTTGAGCTAAAACATACATGTAGATAGTCAAACTTGCATAAGATAACATACATATATAGGAGGAGACCCTAACCGACATATAAGTCCAAGCGAGCTACTACTTAGAATCCTAATGTTTGTCTCTTCACCGAAAAAGGAGTGGTCTACTTGCCAAGAAAAACAAAATTTGACCCCACATAATGGGTAACTTGTCCTAGCAGGATCCACTGGTAAAGCCCATTTAGGAAAATAATATAAACCTATAGTGGTGCATAGTTAAGAGACCAAGACTTTATATAAGGACCCCTTGGGTTGAGCCTCCACTTTAAGCCTCTTTCGATGCTAAGTCTAATCCTACGAAATACTTGATATAATCATAAATTTAATCATAACTTGAATAACTTGTAAAGACATGATAACATGGTATGATTAGCTCATTTATATACTTGACCCCTATTAGTGAGCAGATAACTTATACTAGAGGGTAAAAAATTTCATAGACTTGACCCCCTTCTAGGAGGCAATGCATTACATATGAGGGTAGGACTTGTAATATGCTTGACCCCTTCTAGTGAGCTTTAGTTTGTACATGAGGGTAAAATAGTTATCATGCTTGACCCCTTCATGTAGACATTATTCACTCACAAGAGGGTAGAATATAGTATAAGGACTCAACATCTTACTTATAAATCATAGGAACTTTTCATGAGTTCAATGTATGCTTAGGAGCCCATAATTTATCATGTCATGCTTGTCTTGCAAACCATGCAATAGTTTTTCATCGACATAAGAATCCTCGTAATGTAAATTTAGTCAAACATGGTGGGTAAATATACATATGCTTAATATCATGCAATTCGAAAGTATAGAACATGAGACGAGTAAAATCAATTCATTTTAAAGTCATTCAAATCAACCCGCCAACATTGCAGTAAAAACCCAAATTAGGGTGTCATGAAATCCATCTTAAAAGTTCACAATCTTTCATAATTTACATAGTTTATATCATGTATAGCTTAATATATACAAATCAACTCATGGAATAAGCCTTTAATAGATAGTCATGCTCAATCAATCAATACTTGAAGAATCGAAACTCAAATCATGTTTATAATGCATAATAAAGTTTACGCATGAAGTATTAAACCTTAACAATCATGAAATTTGATAATGGAGAAGGATTCACTTCATGGGTGGAAGAATCCCCATGAATAAACCCACATACCTTAAGCTTGGAGTTTTCTTGAAGAAAGACTTGCAGAAGACTTGGGCTTGAATTGGGTTCTTGAAATCCAAAGCAAGCTCTTGAGATATCATGGATTTAGATGAGGGTATGAGGAATTGGGAGGACTTTTGGGAGTGTTCAAGGGCTTAAAATTGACTGAAGAGTAAGGTATTCCTACATATATAGGCATTGGATTATTACCCAATTGCCCTTAAGTGAAAACAAAAAATTAAGAAACCTATTGAACTAGTCCGCAATAAGTCCACGACGCGAACTTACAGTGGACTAGTACATTTTCACGCTAAGTTTAATTTTTTTCCCCTGTTTTGGCTAAGGAATGGGTTTAGACCATTTTTGCACAAGCGTGTGACAAGTCCACGATGCGTATCGGTTGCATACCCTTTTTGGTTCAACCCCGTAGCGAAATATTATTTTTTGCTATGGATTATCTAAAAATCAAAGACCACCCTTTTCCTACACAATTTCACTCCCTGAAGAAGAATCTAAAATCGATACACAAAATTATGTACAAATCTTGAGATATTCAAGGAATACACTATAGGACCTTTTTCCGAGGCACGTGAGAGGTGTTACAGGTAGTTTCCTAACCATGATAGAAACTCTTCCATATAAAATTTTTCAAATTTCATCATTGATTACCATTAGTGAATTTTTTTGACTATTTTACCCTTTTTGCCAATTGCTTGATTTTGGTATTGTTAGTTTCATCTTGTTATTGTGAATTCGTTTCTAATTAGATTGTGGTGATTTGGATTCGATTCAAAAAGGGAATACTTTATATTTGAAGTGATCGATTGGCTAAATTGACTCAATTGGGCTCTAACCGTTATGGAGTTTATTGAACTTACTATTTCCTTCTAATGTGAAACTTGGGCGTTAGTGAACTAATCTACTTGATATGATTTAGGTAATGAAAAAGTTGAAATGATGACATGTATGACTTGAATTACGAAATGATGTTTGTTGTTGTTAACTTAGACTTGCAAGTTGATATTGTGAAATGGGCTTGTGATATCATTGTTGATAATGTGAAAGTATTCATGATATTATAATTGTTGAACTATGTTACATGGATTTGCCTATTGCATTACTTATGTGAAATGTTGACCTAAATGCTTATGATGAGATATTGTTGAAAATATTGGGACTAAATGCTTGTGAAATGAGGACTTAAAAAATGAATTGTCCTAATATGATGGAAAAAGGTAATGAAAAGACTTGAACTATGTGATATTACGATTATTATGCAATGTATTGATGATAACTCAAATGTTGAAAAATAACAAAAGTGATTGATAATTTATGAATAAATGATGCAATATGGATATCTTGCTATTTCAATACCTGTGAATGTGATTATTGTACTATTATGACATGAATTGCTTGATATTCTATTTGAGATGAAAAGCCGATGGGAAATAGTTTCGGCTATTTTAATGAGATTGAGTACTTGACAATGAGCAAATAAACTATGTGGACATCTTGTATTCACTCATGATTATGAAAGTGATACTTGTATTATGATGATATATATATGTGTACTTGATAACCTATTGATGATGAAAATCCAAAGGAAAATGGTTCCAACTATTTGATAATGAAAAAGAAATATTGATATTTGCGACAAAGATTGCTACCTGTCGAGGTTGTCGAGTGAAATATTGATATATAGAGCTGAGGTTTCTATCGATCATGATATTTGTTAAGGTATTTTTTGGTGTGTGATTGTCATGCTAAGGTTATTTTCGGCTTGATTATCATACCGAGGTCATTGCCGACTTGATTATTGTGCCGAGGTCTTTTTCGACGGATACATGGTCCATGTGTGGTTCTTATGGGTTTCGATATGATTACATCAGCAGATATGTATTGTAGGACATACATGCATTATGGTTATTTGACATTGCAACAAATTGGTTATATTTCATAGCATTCATTCTATTTCATATCATTCCTTTTTTGAAGTTAATATATATCCTAAATGTGATGTATTGAACGATTTTAACCTTGTAATTTGTTGACATTAAACTATTGAAAGATTGTGGTACATATTGAATAACTTGAGCATTGTACATTATGAAGTTTGGACTACTGAGGCACTATGACATGAGATTTTAATTGATTATATTGTCTATATTTATATTATTGGTCATTCCTGCATGTAGGTTTTGTAGTTTGAAGGTATGTGATTGGGATGGAAGGAGTATTTAGTTCTTTATTCTCATCCTATGATTAGGTCTTCTTGTTGGGTACCTTGGTACTCCTCCATTAATCTTCTATATTTGTGTTCAGGTAAAGAGCCCAGATCCTATTGACGTTCTTCTACATCTCCTTCTTGAGGACCGAGCTATTGACAGTTGAGAGGTAGTTGCTTGTTGCTCTAGCATACTCTCAAGACTATTGAATGTTATTAATAGTTTTGCTTTATTTGAGAGATAAACACGATACTTGTATCTTTTCTTATAGTTCTAATGTATTAAAGGCTTGTACCATATGACAACCAATTTTGGGATGGTTTCTAGATTGGTTTAGTTGGACTTATGCTTAATGCCTTATTTATATTAATGTCATGTTGATTTAGCTTTCGCATTATCTTATATTATGATGTTGTGATCAATCCAGGCTGACTTATCATGATAGGATAAAGACAAGTACCATCACCCTCTAAATCAGGTCGTGGGACCATTACTCATCCTACTTGTTTGTACATCAAGATTCAAAAATTCAAATTTTCACCAACCCGCGCCCTCATTCCAATAGTTTCATTTATGGATCGTAAACACAACTTATAAATCATCCCTGCACTTAACTAATTTTTCACCATAACTTATCCAATCCACGAGCCTTGTTGACGACCTGTGGTTTGAACCACAGCTGTAAATAAGGCTCTACATTGGCCTAAAATTTATAGCTTTTGTATTCTCTGCACTATTATAGTTTCTAACTTGCAGTTCTTACACCCTCTCACTTGTGTTCCCAAAGTGTAGGTCGGTTGACCTACACGTTCGTGAAAGGGAATCTGCATTCGTAGAGTGTTGGCCTCTGCATTCACATAGAGTCAAGTATGTTGTATTATGTGTTCACGGAGGTAGTAACCGTGTTTGCAGAGATCAATTTACGCTTGAAATAGTATCTAATTTTAAACAATGGATTCAGCTAATTTCTCCATTTTTGGACTTAAAGAAGCTTGATTTGGGCAACTTTCAAGTGATTTTTCATGGGGATTTCATTAGGTAAGCTATTTATAACTTATATCTCCATTTTTTGTTGATTATTTCTTGATTTCAATATCAAATTTCATGTGATGTTAGACCCCGTTTTTTTAAATTAAGGATATTATACAATTGGGAAATTTTGATGTGGACGTTGGGTAATTTGAACTCAAGTATATTTTCGGTGCATGATTAGATTATCAAGTGAATTTGGTGTGTATTA
>JAOTQR010099007.1:49151-71783 GCA_025774065.1 Solanum ossicruentum | reverse complement strand
AAAGGGGTTATGAGGTTTGGTAAGAAAGGAAAACTAAGCCCACGTTACATAGGGCCTTATAAAATTATTAAGAAGATTGGGGAGGTTGTATATGAGCTAGAGCTACTCCAAGAGTTTTCAATGGTTCATCTAGTTTTTCATGTATCAATGCTTCAAAAATGCATAGTTGACCCATCCCGTATCGCTCCTATTAAGGACGTCCAGGTTACAGAAGATCTCACTTATGAAGAGGTACCTATTGTTATTCTGGATCGTCAGGTTATGATGTTGAGGAATAAATAAATAGCTTCAGTGAAGGTGCTTTGGAGAAATCAGCAAGCAGAAGAGATAACCTGGGAGGCCGAGGATGCGATGAAGTAAAAATACCCTTATTTGTTTGAAGCTAAAAAGGACGCCCAATATGCAAAATTGGAACACGAATAGGTATGTGTAAATGAATGCTCATTTTGTTGTCAACGGTTTGTTTAAATAAAGGTTTATACATGGTTAAGCCACCCAATTGTGCTAACATTCGAGGACGAATGTTCCTAAGGGCTAGAGGATGTAACACCCCACATTTTACAAATGCTAATGTTATGTGAAACAAATCATGATATGGATTGGTCAAATTAGTGTCACTTCTTGAAAATGCTTGATTCTCGTGTTAACGGGCGATATGGGCATCTAACGCATAAGAGAGTCGAGTGTATATGTGTTTCATGTTAAATTGAGGATATCAAAACCCTAAAGAAAGTAAGAGAATTAAGGTGTTTGTATGAATTAATAATCTAGTAGGTGATTCACCTACTTGCTTAGCTTGAATTTGCTAACTAAACAGAGACGAAGTTAGACGTCAAATTTGTCCAAGTTCGATGACGAATAAAATCCATTTTAAGGGTGTAAATTTGATCCATGTTTTAGCATTATAAATGGACCTTATTTTCAGTCCAAGAAGAATGTAAGAGGAGCCCAAGTATATCCCAAACCACTTGACTATTTGGGCCAAAACCGGATTTAAGAGGAAAGCTGAAAATTGGCAGCCAAAGTCCATTTGAATGTGATGCCCATTTTGGCCCAATTTTGGGGACTAAACTGCTGAATAATTGGCCCAATATTATATGGTATTTGGTGGTCAATAAGCCCAAGGAAAGTCGTCCAAGTGAGACCATTAAATAAGGGTCACAAGCTGAAACTTTCAGCCACTCTTACACTTAGAAAATTTTCAGCTTTCCCAATCCTTTCTCTAAACTTTTCTCAACCTAGCAAAGTAGCAGCCAAACGGCTCTTTTAAAGTTCTTAAGGAGTTCCTAAGCCTTGAAGATAAAGGTAAGTGATCACAATTGTGTTTTTAGTAAGGTTTCTTCATAAAAATCAAGAAGTATATGATAATATGTTATGCTGGAAATTCTGGACAGCAAGTGTCCAGAAAATTGCTACACACTTTCATTTTGTTTTCGTGACTTCTTTATGGTTTGTGGGCTGTATTATGAAGAGAATTTGATGTTGTTAACAATATTTGAGTTGTAGACACTACCCTAAGGTTGCTGCCCAGATTTTGGTTTCATTTAACAAATGAGTTTTGTTGTGCTACCTTAAGTGTAATGTTGGTTGGAATTTGTGGGCTATTGGATTTAAAGCTATTAGCTCATGTCCTTAATGATTTCTTGGGTGCTTTTATAAGACTGTATTAGCACTATTGATATGTGTAAATGTTGTTGGAACAGTTTGGTTAGAGTTGGAAAAGGTTTGGAATTGTCGACGTCGAAATGTAGCGAAGGGGGGTAACATTATGCTGTCAATTTGTAGGTTGTATAGAATTGTAATATGTTGATCCATGACCTTTCCCTATTTTGGGACATTTCTAGACTATATTAAGACTAGGTGTATGTGGTAAAAATGTTAGAAATAATTTAGGTAAAGTTAAAACAGATTTGGGATTGTTAGCGTCGAAGTGTGGAGAAAGGATGTAACGTTGTGCCACTTGTTTGTATGTTGAGAAGAATTATTATGTGTTATGCTTTGTAGGCTGTTGTAAGACTGCTAAGGGTTTGAAATGAGTTGTATATGATATGTGCATAAGAAAGGCTGCAAGAAAATATGATTATAAGTGAAAAGGTTGAAGGAATGCTTTTGCGTCACTAATTGAAAGCTTACTATCCGGGTGATTGTTTTTATGATATTGGGCTATCAAGGAGTGTTTCTTTGCTGCTAGTACTAGTATTTTTGCCTAATATGATGTAGATAAATATTTGGGGGAGCCACTCCGAGGTAGTAACGAGGTCACACAACAAGGTATGTAAGGTTACTTGATTTCATATCATTTGGCATGAAATATAGATCCCTTGGTAAGTAAAGGTATTTATCTACTCCTACATGACAAGCAACCATATCTCCACTCTTTCACATACTCATATGCGCCTATATATAGTCACCTTCAAATGTACATACATATGTGGATACCAGTTACATGAGTTTTTGTTGCTAAACAACGTTCTTGAGTTGTTTTATTCCATACTCATTTCATTGCTTATGTAATATACACTCTTCATTGCCATATTGTCTTGCATTATTATTTACATGTCACATGCTTCCTATACAACCTTATAGCTTCAATATTTTGACCACCAAAATAATCACTTCAAAAGTAATTGAAAGACAAAGTATATAGTTTTTGATGGGTGGTAGCCCGAGGGGTGGAGGCATCACCTAGCCAGGGACGATTCTATCATGGGTGGTAGCACGAGGGGTTAAGAAAGGACCTAGACACGGACGATCCTGATACAGTTTACCACTGATCAGCTGGTCATTTATAGTACATGATATGCAGAGATTATACAGTAAAGGTAAAGCAATATAAAGAACATAAAGTACATGATTCCAAAGTATATCCAACAGGTGGTCTCTTATTCTACACTAGTGCATGGTTTCATTTGAGTTGTTATTTCATATATAGTATTTGCTGCCTTACATATTCAGTACGTTATCTCGTACTGAGTCCCTTGCGGGAGACCTGCATTTCATGCTGCAGGTACAAATGCTAGTAGATCTCCCTAGTAAAGTCCAGGACATCCAGCTGCTGTTACCAAGCTCCAGGTTGCTTCGGAGCTTTGTGTATGTCTAAAGCTTATATGTTTACATTGTATAGTTAATTGAGGCGAGGCCTGTCCTGACCCTCATTCGATATTTTATTTTATCTTGAGGTTTTGTAGACTATGTAAATTAAAATGTGGTTATGTCTCGTACTTTCAATACCATGGCCCCAACGGCCTAGTCGTATGCATTTCCTTTTGGCTTGTATCATTATTTCCTTGCACAAAGGCATGTTAAATGTAGAAATTCTTTATAAAATGTATAGAAAGTGAATAGCTATTGGTTGGTTCTCCCGATCCTTATCGACAATGGGTGCCGGTCTGTCCTAACGAGACTTGAGTCATGACAGTTTGAAATACATAGCAAGATTGAAAATGGTAGAGTTCCAAGCTAAGGGCTCACCACAACAAAAGTACTAGTCTTGAACGCCATAAAACTAGCCATGAGCCGATGGAGGAGCACCTGTCCCTACATGGTTAAATCATGTAGGCAAAATATGTGATAATACTTCTGGAATGTACTAAGTATGTGAGATGCAATGCAAACATGAAATTGTGATTCCATCATTCATAAGAAAAACATATGTATATAATATGATAAAAGTACATACACGAGCTTGAGCATGAACAAGGAATAACACTCAATATGGATGAGAATCAATGCACAAAAGATCACATGTGATGGAACCATATCATAGAGTCATAAACTTGTGAGCGTGGACCTTAATCAACATGTAAGACCATGTGAGCTACTACATAGAATCCAGCATAACCCCTTACGTTAGCATGGGGAGACAACTTGTCGGGTGGAACTCCGTCACTTCACATGCATCTTTGTATAACATAATTGGCCTACGTGGATCCACTAGCCTAGCCTATAAGGGCTCTTATGGTGGCTTATAGTTAATGGGGCGAAGGGTTGCTTCTAAGGTTCCCTCACCGAATCCCACCATGATGCCTCATTCGGTGCTAAGTCATCCCAGAGAATCTTTAAAACATTACTTAGTCAAATTATGATACTTAGAATAAGTAGCATATCATAGAAGTAGCTCGAACTTAAGGAACCACCAAGTGAGATTGTCCTTTCATCTTGGGGACCTTCTTAAACATCTTTTAGGGAAATTATCAACATACTTATATATTTGACAAATCATAACTTTAAAACTTATCTTTAATGCCTTAATTCATCATCATAAATCATGCAAAGCTTAACTTGAATCTTAGTGGGCTAACTCTTATATTAAAACATCATAAATCATGAAAATATGCTTATTCAAACATGTAATACAACACACACTTCATCATTTCTAATACTCATCATTGAGGTCATCATCATTAACTAGAATACATGTAAATACTTAGTGAAACATCATAGGATATCATTGAGACCATTAATAGCATAAAGTATCATAAAATCATCATTAACATGCATATTAACTTAACAAAACATAAATAAAAGGTAAAAGACATTATGTAGGACTTTGTAGGTAAAAAGAGACCCACAAATCAAACTCTCATACCTTGATAAGCTTTAGGAAGAAGGAATTTGCTGTTGAAGAAAGGTTCCTCGAAATCGTAGCTTCCTTAGCTTGTTCTTCTTCTCTAGGGAGTATTTCTTTTGCCTTAGAATTTTGAGAATAGGAGAATGAGGGTCCTAGGGATTTAAGGTCTGATTTAGGGCCCTTAGAATCCTGAAAACTACATAGTATAGGATTAGAATTGGTGAAAATGACCAAACCTCCCTTAATTGAATCTATAAGAATAATTCTATGAAATCCCGACTACGGGCCGTGGTAACCACAGACCGTAATCCTGTCCATCTTGTTCTCCTATTCCAATCTTCAAAAATTATTTTGTTGACCCAAATCACAAAACCCTTTTCTACGGGCTATCCTTTGACTTATGACCTGTGGTCGGACTTGTAGAATCCTTCAACACTTAGTCAATTTTCATTTACTGGACCTCCTTTATGAAGGGTTTATATGGGCCGTACAATGGTCTACGAATCGTACTGTTAATCATAGGTCACCTTCCAAAACTCCAAATTTTCTTCATTTCTGATGCTCTTCACTATGACCCTTTCTACCAACCATCAAACATCCTATGGGCTGTCATTGGCTACTTGGATTGCCCCACAAATGGAAATTTTTCCCCTTTCTAAAGTCCATGTTTAAGAGGATAACCTATGAGCCATCATCCCACCTACGGGTCATAAATTGTCTTCATGAACTGACCCAGGTCATTTTTTAGTCCAACTTTTCTGCATTTCTAGGCTCTTACATTGAGGTTTGTTACAATATCTTCCCCTTGGAAACATTCATCCCCGAATGTACTTAAAGACAGACTCTAAAGATTAAATTATCAGCTAACAACCCATTATGCATATAAGGATCCAAACTTTGTATGATCTTAATGGAGCTTGGAAATTGGTTTCAAAAAGTTTTGGACCAAGGTGACACTTCATGAAAGCCTTCACAGTCAGTGTAATGCTATACAGACTGTGTGGAGCCTCCTTGAGTTGACCCTTGGCTTGTGTGGGGTGTGATGGCCGTAATGTGGGGTTTAGGACCAAGACATACTCTTGGAGCTCACACGGTATGTGTGAGGCTATATGGATCATGTGGTGGATCATATGGTTAGCCTTGGGATTGAGAATCCATAGTTTTGAGCCTAAAAACTTGAGAATCCAAAGTTTTGAGCCTAAGGAAAGTGGTACTACCCCTCTCACGGACCATTTGGTGCTTCATGGTTAATGAGTCCCTTTCGTATAGGTGCTGGAGTAATTTGTTTTAAGTATTGTATCACCGTCTCGGAACTCCATCTTGGAGAATTTTTTTCACGACCCAAACTATGGCGTAGACATGACACAGCGAATAGGGAATCCGAAGAAACCCCAAATAATCCTCTTAGCATATCATAGAAACATCCTTGGTCACGGAAGCAAGATTAAACAACAAGAGAAAACATAAACAAGGGAAATTGAGACTAAGGGAGAGAGTTTAGTACATAAATAACATAGATGAGTTAAAACTCAAGCATAATACATAACTTGTCCAACAACATCTCTGGACATAGAACTTAGCGGGGGTCAAGACAGGCAACTGGGCTCACCCTCATAATCATAAGTTTCCAACATAAGAAGAGTCAAAACATAGCATAAATTCAAAGAATTACATCCTCGGAATTGAGGACTGACCAACTTGCTTCAATAGATATTACTAGCCACGCGGAGGATGATGATAATCAAGTGGAGCTCCAATTCCTACATGGTAACATCATGTAGGCATAGAGTATGCATTAGTACGTTTGAATATACTAAGTATGTAGGATGCAATGCAACAAGAGATAAGTAAAATAGTCAAAATGCATAATTATAAGCAATAGATAGCATAATAGCAATATGACATGTATGATCAGTATTTAAGTAAATCATGCTTTTCAAATCATTCAATTTGTATAAATCATAATACATAAGTGTGGGAAGAGACCTCAACTGACATAGTATAAGACTAAGCAAGCTATAACTTGGAATCCCGATGATTACCCCTCACCGATAAAGAGGTGGTCTACTTGCCAAGGTAAAACATACTTCACCTTATGGGAGCTTGTCACATTTTGAAGAAGTAACCTTCCTTACAAGAGCCCATCCCATTTCGGAAAGGATTTCATCAGTAACTTCACCTTACAGGAGCTCATCCCATTTCGGGAAAAACTTCAAGAGAAAGTGCACTAATTGGATCATCTAGAATTTCAAGGGTATAGCATAGTCCTATGGTGGCACATAGTTCATGGAAAGAGTGAAAACACTCCATGCATCTGTGCTAAGCCTAATCTCATAGAATAATTAAAATAATCATAACTTTAGTAACTTATGAGAAACATAGATCACGACACGAGTAGCTCTTAAACAACATTGACCTCTAATGGTGAAACCAACTTCAAAACATAAGAATAAATCATAATCAAACATTACCCTTACATTAACATGAAAAGGCTCACAAGAGGTATAATCTTTGAAAAAGGTCTTAGCTTCATACTTGCATAATCATAGGTAATTTCATGAATTTATAACATACTTGATAGCCCATATTCATCATGAAGTCACTTTAATTATAAAACATGTCCATATCTTGAGAATTTTAAACTTGACATTTCATCAAACACTTGGTGGCCACATATGAGGACATGTTCAAATCTTGCAAAATGCAAGAGTATAGATCATGAAATAGTGAAATCAATGCATCTTAAGATCATGTAAATTAGCACACCAATATCATGGTAAAACTCCATCATGGTAACTTGTAAATCATATCAAAACTTCATAATAGTTTATAGATTTCATAGCTTGAATCATGTATAGTCTCAGTAGACAAAGATAAGCTCATAGTATAAGCTCAAAATAGATATTCATGTATAATCAACAATATTTGACCAAATACAACATATTTCATGCTCATATTTCATAATAATAGGTACCCATAGAATTACAACTTGAAATCATGCAATTTTCATAAAATAGGAAGATTGGGCTTCATGGGTGAAAGGAACCCATGAATGAAATCCACATACCTTAGACCTTGAATTTCTTGAAATTGAGTTGAGAAAGACTTGAAGCTTGGAATGGGGTCTTGAAATCCACAACTTGCTCTCTAGTTTCCTTGAATTCTTGTTGGGGTTTGGTAGAGGCTCTTAGCAGAATTTGAGCGTGTATTCTAATTGGGAGGAGTGAAATTTGATCTTTAGGAGTAGGGTTTAGCTCTATAGGCGGTGTTAAGATAGCATAGAGATGCCCAAAAGACCAATAGAATTAATTAAATTTATGAAATTCCATTAATGAAATGGAATTTGGCAAAAATTCGTATATACCCCTGCACAGACGGGTTCTACGAAAACGGGCATAACTTCTTCATTCAAACTCTAAATAAGGTAAAACCAAGTGCGTTGGAAAGCTAACTTAAAGAGATTTAATTTGGTTGTTGTGGGACACCTAGTTCTTTGTGTGATAAGAGATATGCCGCTTTAAAGTTGACCCTCCTACCCGTACTTGTACAAACTTAGCCAACGAAAATTCCTTTGAAATTGGCTTGATGTAGGGGATCCATGATGGTATTTAACGACATGAATAAGCTTGACTTAGATTTGAATGATTGATTGAATCTTGAGTGAATTTCTTGAGATTCAGAATGAGTTTGGGACACATGAATTTGGGTGAAATATTTGGCTAAGTGTTAGAGAGGATTTTGGGGAATGTCTTGAATGATATGAGATTGAAAATGACTAAGTATAGATGTTTTTATGCATGAGGAGACTTAGGACCAAGACCTAAAATCCTTGGACCAGAACAAAAAAACTAGCCAAAAAAATTATACCTCTCCGTGCCCCTGGTGCGTCGCGCCTGCGGCGTGCTTGGTCACTGGAATTCGTAAACTTTGAAATTTTGAATTTTACTACGGTTGCTCTAAAATTGGGGTTAGACTCATGTACCACTCAATTTTGCCCACAGAACAAGAATATGAAGTTGTATTTTCAATATCATTCATGGACTTTGAGATATACGAAAATTATGATTAGGACCATTTTCGAGCACTTTTTGGGGTCGTTTTAGGACCATGTACCACTCAAATTTTCCCTTGGGAACATTTCTCCCCGAATGTCAAATAAATGTACATAAAAATCATATATGAAAATTATGATTAGGACCATGTACCACTCAATTTTTCCCTTGGGAACATTTCTCCCCGAATGTCAAATAAATGTACATAAGAAAAGTAATCATGGAGAAATCAGGCCCAATACAAATGCAACAATACATTTAAAACACCATTTTCAAAATCTCAACATAAGTGTCAAATTCATCATGAACTTGTCTACATAAACATGAATGCATACAAATGACATAGGGATGTAACATAAGATTTGAGATCATAAAAAGGGGTTGATTTGTTATCATAGCTTGAATAGAGTAAAATAGGTAAATATATTACTTTTCCATGTCCTCTCCAGCTCCCTGAGAGACACTTTCAACTTGATGATCCTTACAAAGGGCCTTGACGAATACTATATCCTTTTTAATCAACTCTTCCACCCTTCCATTCAATACCTCCACTGGTACCTTCTCCTAAGCCAACTTATCCTCCACAACACCCATAACCTCAAAAAGTTCTAAAGCACTAGAGTCACCAACACATCCCTTTAACCTAGAAGCATGAAGAATCGGACGAACTATATCCATATCCATAGGCAATTTCCATTCGCATGCAACCTCACCAATCCTACTCAATACTCTATAAGGACTTCACAAACCACAAACTCAACTTCATTTCTTGCCAAACCAGACCACACCCCTTCATGGGTGGGATCTTCCAAGTGAAGCCAATCATCAACACAAGCACACATGCCTACCTTAGTATCTAATGACATCATCTCCCCCTTGGGAGAAAACCCCCACTTTATCATCTCTCACCAAGTTTTTCAACTCTAGCAAGGTAGAGTCAAGGTCTTGCTTTGCTTTTATCTCATCAACTAAGAAAGATCTAGAACCATTAGCCCCACTACACCACCATAGCCAACCTCTTCCAACCTAACTCCCAATCTATCCAACTAATGGACCTCTCTAGTCACCTCTTTGCCGCCATCAACACATGCTAGGCTACCCATAGATACCCTACTCAAAGCATCCGCCACAATATTACCCTTATCGGGATGATAATATACACTCATATCATAATCCTTAAGAAGCTCTAACCACCTTCTTGTTACCCATGATTCACACTTGTCATAATTAGCAAACAACCTCTCATTCCACAAGACTTACAACACTATCCCCAAATAATTCACAAACTCTACATAAGAAAATGCTCTATCACTAGAGACCACTACAATCATGCCGAGGTAGGGTTTTAAAACCCTATTCATGAAACCCATAAACAAAGCTGATTTATTAGTCAACCAACCAACCCCACCATGACTCAAAATGTCACTCTTAGTTCGAAAAGACTCTTGGAGATATCACCTACCCTCATCCTCACTTGGGGAAAAAATCCGAATCGAAGATCAATCTTAGAAAAGTGATTAGCCTATTGTAGTTGACCAAATAGATTGTCTATCCTTATCCATCATATTACAACTTTATGGATTCTACACTCATTGGAAGCATGATATTCATGTATCCAAAACATCCCAAGACCTCTAACCCATCAAGCCAAGTTTAACTAAGATCATAGCACAAGACTCTATGCAATAAGAACATGGGGTAGCTCTTATAGACCTTTCTAACAATAATAGAGTCACATGACTATTCAGGACACTCATGAATCTTACTAGCAACAAAGAAGTACTGAAAGAAATAATGACCCCCGGAACAATCAAAGCATGCACAACAAATCAAAAACCTTTAACATATTTATAATAACATCGGGTATGTGGGCTCTTCTCCCTCTTGTGTTAGGCATGAACTAGCATAGCAAGAACAATCGTTAGGAGGAAAACCTTACCTTAACTCCTATAACATGACATAGGGTAAGAAGAAGAGAAACATTTCCTAAAATGCCTCATAGCCTCTTATTCATAGTCGTGGCGCGCTTCACAACCATGAATAAGACTCTAATCGATGTGGTATGTTAGACTCCAAGGACCATTAACAATCTGGTTCTTTGATACCAAGTTTGTCATGACTCAAACTAGGGCCTAGACATGACACGACGAATCGGGAACCCGAATGAATTCCAAACAAGCCTGTTAGCATATCATACACACATCCTTAGTCATGGAAGTAAGAATAAATAACAACAGAAAACATAAATAAGGGGAATTTGACTAAGGGAGAAAGTTTAGTACTTAAATAACATTGATGAGGCAAAACTCAAGCATAATACATAAGTTGTCCAACAACACCTCTACACATAGAACTTAGTAGGCGCCAAGACAAGCAATTGGCTCACCCTCATAATAATAAGTTTCCAACATAAGAAGAGTCAATACATAGCATAAATCCAGAGAATTATGTCCTCCGAATTGAGGACTCACCAACTTGCTTCAATAGGTATTACTAGTCACGCGGAGGATGATGATGATCAAGTGGAGCTCTGCTTCGTACATGGTAACATCATGTTGGCATAGAGTATGCGTTAGTATGTTTGAATGTACTAAGTGGGTAAGATGCAATGCAACAAGAGATAGGGGACATAGTCAAAATGCAAAATGATAAGCAATAGATAGCATAATAGCAATATGGCATGTATGATCAATGCTTAAGTAAATCATGCTTTGGGAATCATTCAATTTGTATAGATCATAATACATAAGTGTCGGAAGAGACCTCAACCTACATAGAATAAGATCAAGCGAGCTACAACTTAGAATCCCGATGATTATCTCTCACCGGTAAAGAGGTGGTCTACTTGCCAAGGTAAACTATACTTCACCTTATTGGAGCCCTCCCATTTTAGAGAAGTAACCTTCCTTACAGGAGCCCATCCTATTTCGGGAAGTAATTCATGAGTAACTTCACCTTATTGGAGCCCGTCCCATTTTGGGAAGAACTTAAAGTGAAAGTGCACTAAATGGATCCACTAGAATTGCAAGGGTATAACATAGTATTATGGTGGCTCATAGTTCAAGGAAAGAGAGCAAAACCTTCATGCATCGGTGCTAAGCCTAATCCTACGAAATAATTAATATAATCATAACTTTAATAACTTATGAGAAACATAGAATCACTACATAAGTAGCTCTTAAACATCTTTGACCTGCAATGGTGAGCGCAACTTCAAAACATAAGAATAAGTCATCTTCAATCATTACCCTTACATTAACATCAAAAGGCTCATAAGAGGTATAATCTTTGAAAAAGGGCTTAGCTTCATACTTGCATAATCATGGGTAATTGCATGAATTCATAACATACTTGAGAGCCCTTATTCATCATGAAGTCACTTGACTTGTAAAACATGTGCATATCTTGAGAATTTTTTACTTGGCATTTCATGAAACACTTGTTGGGCATATATAAGGACATGTTCAGGTCATGCAAAATGCAAGAGTATAGATCATGAAATAATGAAATCAATGCATCTTAAGATAATATAAATTAGCACACTAATATCATGGTAAAATTCCATCATGGGTAACTTGTAAATCATATCAAAACTTCATAATAGTTCATAGATTTCATAGCTTGAATCATGTATAGTCTCAATAGACAATGATTAGCTTATAATATAAGCTCAAAATAGATATTCATACATAATCAATAATATTTGACAAAATCCCAACATATGTCATGCTCACATTTCATAATAATATGTACCCATAAGAATTACAACTTGAAATCATGCAATTTTCATAAAATAGGAAGATTGGGCTTTATGGGTGAAAAGAACCCATGAATGAAACCCACATACCTTAGACTTTAAATTTCTTAAAATTGTGTTGAGAAAGACTTGAAGCTTGGAATGGGGACTTGCAATTCACAACTTGTTCTTGAGTTTCCTTGAATTCTTATTGGGATTTGGTAGAGGCTTTTGGGAGAATTTGAGAGTGTATTCCAATTAGTAGGAGTGAATATGATCTTTAGGAGTAGGGTTTACGTCTATAGAAAGTGTAAAAATAGCATAGAAATCCCCAAAAGACCAATAGAAATAACTAAATTTATAAAATGCCATTAATGAAATGGAATTTGGCAAAAATTCTTATATACCCCTGCACACATGGGTTCTATGAAAAAGGGCATAACATCTTCTTCCAAAATCTAAATATGGTGAAACCAAGTGAGTTGGAAAGCTAATTCAAAGAGCTTTAATTTGGGAGGTCGTGGGACACCCAGTTCTTTGTGTGCTGAGAGATATGCCCCTTTAAAGTTGACCCTCCTATCGATACTTGTGCAAAACATAGCCAACAAAAATTCCTTTGAACTTAGCTTGTTGTAGGAGACCCATGATAGTCTTTAATGACATGAATAAGCTTGACATAGATTTGAACGAAAGCTTGAAGCTTGAATTAATTTCTTGGTATCCACAATGAGTTTGGATGAAATATATGACTAAGTGTTAGAGAGGGTTTTGGGGAATGTGTTGAATGATATGGGATTGAAAAAGACTAAGTATAGGTGTTCTTACGCATAGGGAGACTTAGTCCCAAGACCCAAAGTCCTTGGACTGGAACAAGAAAACTGGCCAAAAAAATACACCTCTCCGCGCCAGGCGCGCCTAGGGCGCACTTGGTCACTAGAATTCGCAAACTTTGAAATTTTAAATTTTGCTATGGTTGCTCTAAAATTGGGTTAGATCCATTCCCCACTCAATTTCGCTCACTGAACAAGAAAGTGAAGTCAGATTTTTGATATAACGCCTGGATTTTGAGATATATGAAAATTATGATTATGGGCATTTTTGAGACACATTTTTGGGGACTTTTTGGGATCGTTTCAATATCTCCCCCTTAGGATCATTTGTCACTGAATATCAAAGAAACATACATAAGAAGAGTAATTATGCAGAAATCATCCCCAACAAGAATGCAATAATACATTTAAAACACCATTTTCAAAATCTCAACATAAGTGTCAAATTCATCATGAACTTGTCAACATAAACATAAATGCATGCAAATGACATAGGGCTGAAACATAAGATTTGAGATCATAAAAAGACATAATTTATTATCATAGCTTGAATAAAGTGAAAGAGGTACAGATATTGCTTTTCCATGCCAGCTCTGGCTCCCCTAGAGTCACTTTTGACTTGACGATCCTTCCAAAGGGCCTTGATGAACAATAAATCCTTATTAATCAACTCTTCCACGCTTCCATCCAATACCTTCATAGGGACCTTATCCTAACCAACTTATCCTCCACAACACCCATAACCTCAAGGGGTTCTTTTGTACTAGAGTCACCAACGCATCCCCTCAACCTAGAAGCATGAATGTGGATTTTACTTATGAATTTACTTGAATTTCATATTGAATGGTTGATTTAAGTTTGAGTCTATATTGCTGTTACTATTCACACATCATTTATGGCACATGTATTCATGTCATTGGATTTTATGAAAAATATGAAGTGGGTTAATCCCTCATGTGTTATGAAAATGATTTGGTCAGTTAAGCTCACTCTTATGGCTATGATAAGAATTTGACAACATAAATGTCTATGATATTGACTCTTTGAGCATTTTGTGTTTACACCTCATGTGATAATGTGAATTGGCTATTCCTATGCATGAAAAGTATGATATGAAATGTGACTTGGCATTTGAGCCCAAGTATTAGTTATTATGAATGATGTTTTGTTTGTAAGCCCAAGTGGGCATTGAAATGATTTGTTAAGACTTGAATCTCTTTTGAAATCATGTGTACGTATATATATTCTTGTTGGATCATTTAGCACCGATAGATTGGGGGTGTTAGGGCTATCTCCAAGGACCCTCTCTCTTTCCCATGTGCCGACCATATGTATATGTTTATAAAAATCCTATCCAAAATAGGGATGCCATTAAGGAAGGTTAATTCTCTAAAATGGGGTCCCCGTAAGGTGAAGTATGGTTACCTTTGGCAAGTAAACCACCTCTTTACCGATGTGGGATTATATCGGGATTCCAAGTAATAGTTCGCTTGGTCTTACATATGTCAAATTGAGATCACATCCCCACTATATATGAGCATTATGGCCTTTCATGCATAATGGACTTCATGACATATTGTTATATTAGTCTTCATAGCTATATATCTCTTTCTATATTATGTGACCTTGTCATCTAGCATTGAATGCAGGTTTGATAAGTCATATGCATTGTATGCTCGCATACTTAGTACATTTAAACGTACTAATGCATACTTTTGCCTACATGATCTAACCATGTAGGAACTGAGGACTACCATCATCCAACTTATGACAGTTAGCTTAGATCTTGAGATTGCTTATTGTGGTAAGTCCTATCTTTCAAGGACAAACCACAATTCCTCTACATATGGTGCTTTTATTTATATTATCTACATTGAGGGTAAGTTCGAAAAATGACTTGGCCCTCGTCCTATCTTATGATCAGAGGCATTGTTGGACATTTTAGCATTTTTTATGATTATATGCTAAGTGTGAATTGGATATGAGTATAATGATGTGAAAGATCCTAAGTCCCGATTTAGCCCCATAGAGTAAGCCATATTTAACCGCCCCTTAGTCTTTATGTTCTACATGTTATGTGAATCCATGTTATTCATTTTCCCTATGACATCTCTATAGTGTGAGTCCTAGTCTCCCGTCCCTTAGACCTATGTGTTTATTATTTGTATATGCTTCTGAACCTATGATGTGAATATGGATACTCTGAGGCTTGTTTGGGGAATCTCGGGTTCCCATTTGCCATATCCCTCCTAGATCCTAGTTCTGGGCCATGATAAGTTTAGTATCAGAGCACTAAGGTTGTAAATTATCCTTGGAGTCCAATAGGCCGCATCGATTAGAGTCTTATTCATGGATATGAAGTGCACCATGCCTATGAGTGGGATGCTATGATGGTGTTTCAGGAATTGTCTCACTTCTTCATATCTCATGTTAAACTTTAGACCATATGTTATGTTTTTCTTATCCTAGTAACATCCTTGCTATGTTACAGAAGATGCCTCCATGAAATGCTTCCCAACCAAGATCAGCCCTGACTTGCAAGGGCCAAGTTCCTCAAGGGCCTATGGAAGAGCCTATCTCTTATGGTGAATTTCGTATGACATTTGTTATACTTTCACAAGTGGTAACTTCTCTTACTAGGTGGGCTAATCTTCCTCGGGATCATACTTCAGCTTCTAGAGTGAGAGATTTCACCCTGTTTAACCCTCCAGAGTTCTATGGCTTGAAGGCTAATGAGGGTGCTTAAGAGTTCATTGTTGAACTCACTAATGTGTTGGCTTGTGTGGGAGTTTCTTGTGAGAAGAGTGGTGAGTTGAATGCGTATTAGTTGAAAGATGTGTCTCAAGTGCGGTACACTCAATGGTTGATGGAGAGAGTTTGTGGGAATGCTGTTAATTGCGAAGAATTCAAGTTTACATTTCCAGATCGTTTCTTCCTGCTTGAACTTACGGAAGCTAAGATGAGCGAATAAGGTGCTATGAGTGTGAGGGACTATGCCCTTAAGTTCACTAAGCTCTCTATGTATGCTTCTATGCTTGTGGTTGGACCCCGTGCAAGAATGCATAAGTTCATTTCTAGTATCTCTAACTTGGTTGTGAAGGAATATCATATGACTATGTTTATTAGGGACATGGACATCTCCAAGCTCATGACATATGTCGAACAGATTGAGGGAGAAAAGCTCAAGGAGAAGAAGGTGCATGATTCTAAGAGGGCCCGTTATGATGGTGGGTTCTAACTCAAAGAGTGGTGGTTATGGTCGCTTCTAACAGGGCCAAGGTTTTACTGATCGGGTTTCTAATGTTAAGGTGCCTCCCCCTAAGGCATAGGTTGTAGTTTGGCCAATGCCTCCCTCATGAGCTACTTGTGTGAAGAATCACTTAGGTACTTGTTAGAAGAATCTGGGTGCATGCTTTGGGTGTGGTTATAAGAACTATAAGATTTCTGATTGTCTAAGATTGCTCAAAGGGGTCAAGTTAAAGTGGATCAAGGTGCTCAAGTACAACAAAGACTCCACAAGGTGATGCCCCGAGAAACAACAGGTTCTATGCTTTTCATACTTGTCAGGAATTGGAGGAAGCTCTGACTGTTGTGATTGGTATGTTAAAAGTTTTTGATTTTGATGCTTATGCTTTGCTTGATCTGGGTGCCAATTATATTTTGTGACTTCTCTATTGGCTGTTAAGTTTGCTTTGACTCCCAAAATTCTAAGGAAGCCCTTTTCATTTTATACTCCCGCAGGTGAACCTATTGTTGCTCATAGAGTCTATCGGGGTTGTCTTGTTTTCGTATTGCAAAAGGTATTACCATGTGATCTTGTGAAACTTGGTTTGATTTTGATATTATTCTCGAGATGGATTGGTTGCATGCTTCATATGCCTTTATAGATTTGTAGAACCCAGAAAGTCAAGTTCCAATTTTTGGATGAGCCTATTCTGGAATGGAAGGGTCGTGACTCCACTATTAAAGGTCAGTTCTTTTCCTACCTTAAGGCCCAAAATATGATCTCGAAGGGGTGTAGCATCATATTATGAGGATCAAAGATGTGGAATTTGAGTCACCTACTCTTGAAGTAGTCTCAGTGGCGAAGGAGTTTTCGGATGTGTTTCCCAAAGACTTGTCCAGTATTTCTCTAGAAAGGAATGTAGACTTTTGCATAGATCTTCTCCCAAATACTCAACCTATCTCTATTCCTCCTTATCGTATGACATCAATTGAGTTGAAGGATCTATTGAAGGATTTGTTGGAGAAGGGCTTTATTAGGCCAAGCTCCGATGTTATTTGTAAAAAGAAAGATGGGTCTCTTTGGATGTGCATTGATTATAAACAATTGAATAAGGTAACCATAAAGAATAGGTATCTATTGCCAAGGATTGATGACTTGTTTGATCAACTTCAAGGGGCTACCAATTTCTCAAAGATTGACCTCCATTCCGGTTATCAATAGTTGAACGTTAGGGTGTGTGACATTCCCAAGATGACTTTTTGGACTAGGTATGAGTATTTTAAATATTTGGTGATGTCATTTGTATTGACTAATGCTCTGGTTGTGTTTATGAATCTTATGAATCGAGTGTTCAATCCTTTCCTTGATAGTTTTGTGGTTGTCTTCATTGATGATATCCTTATTTATTCCCTAAATAAGTGGGAGCATATGGATCACTTGAGGTTGGTTCTTCAGAATTTGAGGGAGAGGAAGTTCTGTGCTAAGTTTAGAAATTGTGAATTTTGGTTAGGTGAGGTAGCCTTTCTTGGTTATGTGGTGTCCGGTGATTCTATTAAGGTTGACCTGATGAAAACTGAGGCTGTGAAGAATTGGCCTAGATCATTGCCTCCTTCAGATATTCGAAGCTTTCTTTGGTTGGCTTGTTATTATAGATGGTTTGTTAAAGGGATCTCATCTATTGTATCTCTTTCGACCAAGTTGACTCAAAAAAGGCCAAGTTTGTATGGTCGGATGAATGTCAGAACAGTTTTTAAACTTTGAAGGATTGGCTTATATCAACTCCTATTTTGACTTTACTAGATGGCTTCGATGGGTTTGTGGTGTATTGTGATGCTTTGCAAATTGGGTTTCGTTGCGTACTTATGCAACATGGTAAGGTTCTATTCCCCTTGACCGGATGGCCCTGGTGGAGTTGAAGTAGAAATTGAGGGACTTAAAGGAGAAGGGATTTATTAGACCTAGCTGATCACCTTAGGGTGCTTCGGTGTTGTTTTTGGAAAAGAAGGATGGGTCACTTAGGATGTGTATTGACTACCTGCAACTCAATAGGGTCACAATCAAGAATAGGTGTCCTCTTTCCATGGATTGATGATTTGTTTGACCAATTGCAAAGGGCTCGCCATTTCTCTAAGATTGATCTTTGGTCTGGGTATCATCAAGTGAAAGTGAGGGAGTGTGATAATCCCAAGATGGCCTTCCGCACTACGTATGGACATTACGAATTTGTGGTGATGTCTTTTGGGTTGACCAATGCACTGACCATCTTTATGGACCTAATGAATAGGGTCTTTAAACCCTACCTTGATTCCTTTGTTGTGGTCTTCATTGATAACATTTCGATCTATTCTCGTGGTGCAGATGAGCATAGGGTTCATTTGAGGGTTGTGTTGCAAAGATTGAGGGAGGAAAAATTATATGCTAAATATGAAAATTGTGAATTTTGGTTGAGAGGTTGCCTTCCTAGGACATGTGGTGCTGGGGGATGGTATTAAGGTGGACCCTAAGAAGACCGATGTGATTAGAAATTGGCCTAGACTGTTGACCCAGTCGGATATAGGAGTTTTTTGGTCTTAGCAGGCTAATTATCGGAGGTTTGTGAATGGGTTATCTTCTATTGCTTCTTCTATGACAAATTGACTCAAAATAAGGTTAAGTTTGTGTGGACCGATGAATGTGAGAGGAGCTTCCAAACATTGAAATACAAGCTTGTGTCGGCTCGTATATTGTCACTATCACATGGGGTTGAGGGATTTGTTGTGTATTGTGATGCTTTCTGGGTTGGTTTGGGTTGTCTATTGATGGAAAATGGTAAGGTCATAGGCTATGCTTCTAGACAACTCAAAATGCATAAAAAGAACTACCTTACCCATGATCTTGAGTTAGCCGTCGTTGTGTTTGCACTAAAGATTTGGCATCATTACTTGTACGGGGTGCATGTTGATGTGTTCACTGATCATAAGAGCCTCCAAATATGTCTTTACTCAAAAGGATCTCAACTTGAGGCAAATGAGATGGTTATAACTTCTTAAGGACAATGATATGAGTGTGCATTATCATCCTAGTAAGGCAAATGTAGTGGCGGATACTTTGAGTGGGGTGTCTATGTGCAGCCTAGCTCATGTTGATGGTGGTGATAAGGCGATGACTAGGGACGTGCATCGATTGGATAGATTGGGAGTTAGGTTGGAAGAGGTTGGTAATGGGGGTATTGTTGTTGTTGATGGTTCTAGGTCTTACTTGATTAATGAGGTGATAGCAAAACAATATCTTTATCCCTCTTTGTTGGAATTGAAGGCCTTGGAGGGAGGGCAAGGTGGAGGTTTTCTCCCAAGGGGGAGATGGTGCCCTTAGGTGCCAAGGTAGGTTGCGTGCACCATGTATTAATGGTTTGATAGAAAAGATCCTTGATGAGGCCCATAACGTTTCTTATTCTATCCAACATGGTTTCATCAAAATGTATAGAGACTTGAGAGATGTGTATTGGCGGGGAGGCATGAAGAGGGACATTGCCACATTTGTTTCCAGTTATCATAATTGTCAACAAGTAAAAGCCGAACATCAAAGTTCGGGTGGCCTAACCCAAGACATTGAGATTCCTACTTGGAAGTAGGAGGTGATTAATATGGATTTTGTGTTTGGATTGCCTAAGACTCGAAAGGGTTTTGATTCTATTTGGGTTGTGGTTGTTAGGATGACAAAATCAACTCACTTTCTACCAGTTAAGACCACATATAGGGCTGAGGATTATGCAAGGTTGTACTTTCATGACTTGGTAAGATTGCATGGGTTCCTTTGTCCATCATATCGGATCATGGGGAACAAGTCATTTCACACTTTTTAAGGTCCTTTCAAAGGGGTCTTGGTACTAGGGTTAAGCTTTCTACGACCTTCCACCCTTAAACGGACGGCTAAGCTGAAGGAACCATCCAAACCTTTGAGGATATGATTAGAGCATGTGTGTTGGAGCTTAAAGATAGTCGGGATGATCATCTTCCGTTGATTGAGTTTGACTACAACAATAGCTATCATTCTTGCATCAGAATGGCTCAATTTGAGGCTCTCTATGGGAGATGTTGTAGATCACTGGTTGATAGGTTTGAGGTTGGTGTGGTAGTTGTGTTCGGACCAAATCTTTTTATAGTAGCTCTTGAGAGGTTTAGGATGATTAGAGAAAGGTTGAAGCTGGCCCAAAGTCGCCAAAAGTCCTATGCCGATATAAGGAGAAGGGATCTTGAATTCCAAGTTGGTGACTGGGTTTATTTGAAGGTGTCACCCATGAAGGGTGTGGTCCATTTTGGTAAGAAGGGCATGTTGAGACAAAGATATGTGGGGCCTTTTATGGTGATGAGAAGGGTTGGCAAGGTAGCTTATGAGTTGAAATTGCCTAGAGAAATGAATTTGGTTCATCCAATGTTTCATGTGTCCATGTTGAGGAAATGTGTGGGTGTTCCAAATGCCATTATTCCTCTTGATGTTGTGGGTGTTGTTGAAGATAGTTTGACCTTTAAAGAGGTTCCGATTCAGATCTTGGATAGGCAAGTGAAGAGATTGAGAAACAAAGACGTCGCTTCTGTTAAGGTCCTTTGGAGGAATCAACAAGTTGAAAGCACTACTTGGGAGGTGGAAGCGGATATGCAAAAGCGATATCCTTACCTTTTCCACTCCACTCAAGTCTAAGGTATTGATCAAAGTCCTTTATATGATCTCAAGTCTTAAGTTCATCTGCTATGTCATTGATACATTCATGTTTAAATTGACTAGTTCATGATGATTTTACACATATGATGAGATTTTGAAATGACGTTTAAGTGCATTGTCGCATTGCTATGTGGGCTGAAATTGTCATGTTTGTGTCTTTCATATCATCTCTTTGACATTCGGGGACGAATGTTCCCAAGGGGGAGATACTGTAACGACCTCAAAAAATGCCCAAAAATGTGCCTCAAAAGTGACTAATCATAATTTCTGTATTTCTCAAAATCTGTGTGCAATATAAAAAATCCGACTTCATATTCTTGTTTAGGGGGTCATTTTGAGTGGAAAATAGGTTTAACCCTGATTCAAGAGCAATCGATTAGCAATTTTGTTTTTCAAAATTTTGATACTAGAGACATTTACGCGCCCTGGCGTGACAAGCCAAGGGCGCGCACTAGTGTAAATTTTTGCCAGTTTTTGACTTTAGTCCAAGTCTTTTCGGTCTTGGGCCTAAGTGTTCCCAAACATGAAAATGCCTATACTTAATCATTTTTCATCCTCATATCATTCTAAACATTCTCCAATACCCATTCAAATACTTAGCCAATATTTTACTCATAAGCTAAGACTCAAAACTCTCTCCGGATCTAAGGATTTCCTCTCAAGCTTCAAGTCTCCATCTCCAATCTTCATCAAGTTCATATTCAAAGCTAAGGTATGTGGGTTTGTTTCATGGGTTCCTTCCACCCTGATAACCAAGCTCTCATTACTCAATATTTCATGATTTAAAGTTGATTTATTCATGGGTTTTATTCATTATGAAATTCATCGCACACTATGTTGGGGTTTATGAAATTGCGACTATTTTACTATGTTTGGAGCTATGAATCTAAGGCCTATTGTGAGAATTGATGAAGGGTCTTGATGTATATTGTTTGAGGGCGTAACCAAGTATCTATTGTTAGCTTTACACTGATTTTTCTAGCATGATTTTACTCTTGAATTGCATGATTTTACACTAGCTTTACACACCCTCTAAGTGTTTGATAAAATATCCGATTATGGATTCTTTAGGAATTGATGGTCCAATGCATGTCTTATGAGTTGAACGATTATATGGTGATGATATGAAGATGATATGATGATGGAATGATGATGAAAAGGGATGTATGTGTATGATGATGAAAGGAGTGTGTGTGTCTATATATATATATACACACACATACATAAGTGTTTATGTGTGTGAAATTATCTCTATATAGTGTTGGGGATGCCCAAGCCTAGCTCCGGCGATTGTAGGCTCAGGTAATCTATTGAGGGGTTGGTACCTTAGTCACCTAGATCGGGGGGTAGTTGGCCCAGGTAACCTTATTGGGGGTTGGTATCCATCAACCTTGATGGGGGGTTTGTACTCTATCAACCTTGATGGGGGGTTGGGGGGGGTTTTACCTTTTTAAATTGTGAGGGGGGCTTTTTTCTCCCCAAACCCTTGGAAGGGGTTGGTTCACACTATGCTTTTCAAG